>CANTUQ010000512.1:0-40361 GCA_947683425.1 Excoecaria cochinchinensis
CACTTTTTACGATTTCTCGATTTTGGTGATTTTCCCTAGTGGTACCCCTAGGGAAATCCGGGAAAATTCGTCGGATTCCGACGAAGCCAATTCTCGATGCGTTGTGACCGGCAAGCTTCCAGTAGCTATCCCGATCGAGTTTTCCCGAATTATTGGGCTCGGATCCAAAATTTCACCACTTTTTACGATTTCTCGATTTTGGTGATTTTCCCTAGTGGTACCCCTAGGGAAATCCGGGAAAATTCGTCGGATTCCGACGAAGCCAATTCTCGATGCGTTGTGACCGGCAAGCTTCCAGTAGCTATCCCGATCGAGTTTTCCCGAATTATTGGGCTCGGATCCAAAATTTCACCACTTTTTACGATTTCTCGATTTTGGTGATTTTCCCTAGTGGTACCCCTAGGGAAATCCGGGAAAATTCGTCGGATTCCGACGAAGCCAATTCTCGATGCGTTGTGACCGGCAAGCTTCCAGTAGCTATCCCGATCGAGTTTTCCCGAATTATTGGGCTCGGATCCAAAATTTCACCACTTTTTACGATTTCTCGATTTTGGTGATTTTCCCTAGTGGTACCCCTAGGGAAATCCGGGAAAATTCGTCGGATTCCGACGAAGCCAATTCTCGATGCGTTGTGACCGGCAAGCTTCCAGTAGCTATCCCGATCGAGTTTTCCCGAATTATTGGGCTCGGATCCAAAATTTCACCACTTTTTACGATTTCTCGATTTTGGTGATTTTCCCTAGTGGTACCCCTAGGGAAATCCGGGAAAATTCGTCGGATTCCGACGAAGCCAATTCTCGATGCGTTGTGACCGGCAAGCTTCCAGTAGCTATCCCGATCGAGTTTTCCCGAATTATTGGGCTCGGATCCAAAATTTCACCACTTTTTACGATTTCTCGATTTTGGTGATTTTCCCTAGTGGTACCCCTAGGGAAATCCGGGAAAATTCGTCGGATTCCGACGAAGCCAATTCTCGATGCGTTGTGACCGGCAAGCTTCCAGTAGCTATCCCGATCGAGTTTTCCCGAATTATTGGGCTCGGATCCAAAATTTCACCACTTTTTACGATTTCTCGATTTTGGTGATTTTCCCTAGTGGTACCCCTAGGGAAATCCGGGAAAATTCGTCGGATTCCGACGAAGCCAATTCTCGATGCGTTGTGACCGGCAAGCTTCCAGTAGCTATCCCGATCGAGTTTTCCCGAATTATTGGGCTCGGATCCAAAATTTCACCACTTTTTACGATTTCTCGATTTTGGTGATTTTCCCTAGTGGTACCCCTAGGGAAATCCGGGAAAATTCGTCGGATTCCGACGAAGCCAATTCTCGATGCGTTGTGACCGGCAAGCTTCCAGTAGCTATCCCGATCGAGTTTTCCCGAATTATTGGGCTCGGATCCAAAATTTCACCACTTTTTACGATTTCTCGATTTTGGTGATTTTCCCTAGTGGTACCCCTAGGGAAATCCGGGAAAATTCGTCGGATTCCGACGAAGCCAATTCTCGATGCGTTGTGACCGGCAAGCTTCCAGTAGCTATCCCGATCGAGTTTTCCCGAATTATTGGGCTCGGATCCAAAATTTCACCACTTTTTACGATTTCTCGATTTTGGTGATTTTCCCTAGTGGTACCCCTAGGGAAATCCGGGAAAATTCGTCGGATTCCGACGAAGCCAATTCTCGATGCGTTGTGACCGGCAAGCTTCCAGTAGCTATCCCGATCGAGTTTTCCCGAATTATTGGGCTCGGATCCAAAATTTCACCACTTTTTACGATTTCTCGATTTTGGTGATTTTCCCTAGTGGTACCCCTAGGGAAATCCGGGAAAATTCGTCGGATTCCGACGAAGCCAATTCTCGATGCGTTGTGACCGGCAAGCTTCCAGTAGCTATCCCGATCGAGTTTTCCCGAATTATTGGGCTCGGATCCAAAATTTCACCACTTTTTACGATTTCTCGATTTTGGTGATTTTCCCTAGTGGTACCCCTAGGGAAATCCGGGAAAATTCGTCGGATTCCGACGAAGCCAATTCTCGATGCGTTGTGACCGGCAAGCTTCCAGTAGCTATCCCGATCGAGTTTTCCCGAATTATTGGGCTCGGATCCAAAATTTCACCACTTTTTACGATTTCTCGATTTTGGTGATTTTCCCTAGTGGTACCCCTAGGGAAATCCGGGAAAATTCGTCGGATTCCGACGAAGCCAATTCTCGATGCGTTGTGACCGGCAAGCTTCCAGTAGCTATCCCGATCGAGTTTTCCCGAATTATTGGGCTCGGATCCAAAATTTCACCACTTTTTACGATTTCTCGGTTTTGGTGATTTTCCCTAGTGGTACCCCTAGGGAAATCCGGGAAAATTCGTCGGATTCCGACGAAGCCAATTCTCGATGCGTTGTGACCGGCAAGCTTCCAGTAGCTATCCCGATCGAGTTTTCCCGAATTATTGGGCTCGGATCCAAAATTTCACCACTTTTTACGATTTCTCGGTTTTGGTGATTTTCCCTAGTGGTACCCCTAGGGAAATCCGGGAAAATTCGTCGGATTCCGACGAAGCCAATTCTCGATGCGTTGTGACCGGCAAGCTTCCAGTAGCTATCCCGATCGAGTTTTCCCGAATTATTGGGCTCGGATCCAAAATTTCACCACTTTTTACGATTTCTCGGTTTTGGTGATTTTCCCTAGTGGTACCCCTAGGGAAATCCGGGAAAATTCGTCGGATTCCGACGAAGCCAATTCTCGATGCGTTGTGACCGGCAAGCTTCCAGTAGCTATCCCGATCGAGTTTTCCCGAATTATTGGGCTCGGATCCAAAATTTCACCACTTTTTACGATTTCTCGGTTTTGGTGATTTTCCCTAGTGGTACCCCTAGGGAAATCCGGGAAAATTCGTCGGATTCCGACGAAGCCAATTCTCGATGCGTTGTGACCGGCAAGCTTCCAGTAGCTATCCCGATCGAGTTTTCCCGAATTATTGGGCTCGGATCCAAAATTTCACCACTTTTTACGATTTCTCGGTTTTGGTGATTTTCCCTAGTGGTACCCCTAGGGAAATCCGGGAAAATTCGTCGGATTCCGACGAAGCCAATTCTCGATGCGTTGTGACCGGCAAGCTTCCAGTAGCTATCCCGATCGAGTTTTCCCGAATTATTGGGCTCGGATCCAAAATTTCACCACTTTTTACGATTTCTCGGTTTTGGTGATTTTCCCTAGTGGTACCCCTAGGGAAATCCGGGAAAATTCGTCGGATTCCGACGAAGCCAATTCTCGATGCGTTGTGACCGGCAAGCTTCCAGTAGCTATCCCGATCGAGTTTTCCCGAATTATTGGGCTCGGATCCAAAATTTCACCACTTTTTACGATTTCTCGGTTTTGGTGATTTTCCCTAGTGGTACCCCTAGGGAAATCCGGGAAAATTCGTCGGATTCCGACGAAGCCAATTCTCGATGCGTTGTGACCGGCAAGCTTCCAGTAGCTATCCCGATCGAGTTTTCCCGAATTATTGGGCTCGGATCCAAAATTTCACCACTTTTTACGATTTCTCGGTTTTGGTGATTTTCCCTAGTGGTACCCCTAGGGAAATCCGGGAAAATTCGTCGGATTCCGACGAAGCCAATTCTCGATGCGTTGTGACCGGCAAGCTTCCAGTAGCTATCCCGATCGAGTTTTCCCGAATTATTGGGCTCGGATCCAAAATTTCACCACTTTTTACGATTTCTCGGTTTTGGTGATTTTCCCTAGTGGTACCCCTAGGGAAATCCGGGAAAATTCGTCGGATTCCGACGAAGCCAATTCTCGATGCGTTGTGACCGGCAAGCTTCCAGTAGCTATCCCGATCGAGTTTTCCCGAATTATTGGGCTCGGATCCAAAATTTCACCACTTTTTACGATTTCTCGGTTTTGGTGATTTTCCCTAGTGGTACCCCTAGGGAAATCCGGGAAAATTCGTCGGATTCCGACGAAGCCAATTCTCGATGCGTTGTGACCGGCAAGCTTCCAGTAGCTATCCCGATCGAGTTTTCCCGAATTATTGGGCTCGGATCCAAAATTTCACCACTTTTTACGATTTCTCGGTTTTGGTGATTTTCCCTAGTGGTACCCCTAGGGAAATCCGGGAAAATTCGTCGGATTCCGACGAAGCCAATTCTCGATGCGTTGTGACCGGCAAGCTTCCAGTAGCTATCCCGATCGAGTTTTCCCGAATTATTGGGCTCGGATCCAAAATTTCACCACTTTTTACGATTTCTCGGTTTTGGTGATTTTCCCTAGTGGTACCCCTAGGGAAATCCGGGAAAATTCGTCGGATTCCGACGAAGCCAATTCTCGATGCGTTGTGACCGGCAAGCTTCCAGTAGCTATCCCGATCGAGTTTTCCCGAATTATTGGGCTCGGATCCAAAATTTCACCACTTTTTACGATTTCTCGGTTTTGGTGATTTTCCCTAGTGGTACCCCTAGGGAAATCCGGGAAAATTCGTCGGATTCCGACGAAGCCAATTCTCGATGCGTTGTGACCGGCAAGCTTCCAGTAGCTATCCCGATCGAGTTTTCCCGAATTATTGGGCTCGGATCCAAAATTTCACCACTTTTTACGATTTCTCGGTTTTGGTGATTTTCCCTAGTGGTACCCCTAGGGAAATCCGGGAAAATTCGTCGGATTCCGACGAAGCCAATTCTCGATGCGTTGTGACCGGCAAGCTTCCAGTAGCTATCCCGATCGAGTTTTCCCGAATTATTGGGCTCGGATCCAAAATTTCACCACTTTTTACGATTTCTCGGTTTTGGTGATTTTCCCTAGTGGTACCCCTAGGGAAATCCGGGAAAATTCGTCGGATTCCGACGAAGCCAATTCTCGATGCGTTGTGACCGGCAAGCTTCCAGTAGCTATCCCGATCGAGTTTTCCCGAATTATTGGGCTCGGATCCAAAATTTCACCACTTTTTACGATTTCTCGGTTTTGGTGATTTTCCCTAGTGGTACCCCTAGGGAAATCCGGGAAAATTCGTCGGATTCCGACGAAGCCAATTCTCGATGCGTTGTGACCGGCAAGCTTCCAGTAGCTATCCCGATCGAGTTTTCCCGAATTATTGGGCTCGGATCCAAAATTTCACCACTTTTTACGATTTCTCGGTTTTGGTGATTTTCCCTAGTGGTACCCCTAGGGAAATCCGGGAAAATTCGTCGGATTCCGACGAAGCCAATTCTCGATGCGTTGTGACCGGCAAGCTTCCAGTAGCTATCCCGATCGAGTTTTCCCGAATTATTGGGCTCGGATCCAAAATTTCACCACTTTTTACGATTTCTCGGTTTTGGTGATTTTCCCTAGTGGTACCCCTAGGGAAATCCGGGAAAATTCGTCGGATTCCGACGAAGCCAATTCTCGATGCGTTGTGACCGGCAAGCTTCCAGTAGCTATCCCGATCGAGTTTTCCCGAATTATTGGGCTCGGATCCAAAATTTCACCACTTTTTACGATTTCTCGGTTTTGGTGATTTTCCCTAGTGGTACCCCTAGGGAAATCCGGGAAAATTCGTCGGATTCCGACGAAGCCAATTCTCGATGCGTTGTGACCGGCAAGCTTCCAGTAGCTATCCCGATCGAGTTTTCCCGAATTATTGGGCTCGGATCCAAAATTTCACCACTTTTTACGATTTCTCGGTTTTGGTGATTTTCCCTAGTGGTACCCCTAGGGAAATCCGGGAAAATTCGTCGGATTCCGACGAAGCCAATTCTCGATGCGTTGTGACCGGCAAGCTTCCAGTAGCTATCCCGATCGAGTTTTCCCGAATTATTGGGCTCGGATCCAAAATTTCACCACTTTTTACGATTTCTCGGTTTTGGTGATTTTCCCTAGTGGTACCCCTAGGGAAATCCGGGAAAATTCGTCGGATTCCGACGAAGCCAATTCTCGATGCGTTGTGACCGGCAAGCTTCCAGTAGCTATCCCGATCGAGTTTTCCCGAATTATTGGGCTCGGATCCAAAATTTCACCACTTTTTACGATTTCTCGGTTTTGGTGATTTTCCCTAGTGGTACCCCTAGGGAAATCCGGGAAAATTCGTCGGATTCCGACGAAGCCAATTCTCGATGCGTTGTGACCGGCAAGCTTCCAGTAGCTATCCCGATCGAGTTTTCCCGAATTATTGGGCTCGGATCCAAAATTTCACCACTTTTTACGATTTCTCGGTTTTGGTGATTTTCCCTAGTGGTACCCCTAGGGAAATCCGGGAAAATTCGTCGGATTCCGACGAAGCCAATTCTCGATGCGTTGTGACCGGCAAGCTTCCAGTAGCTATCCCGATCGAGTTTTCCCGAATTATTGGGCTCGGATCCAAAATTTCACCACTTTTTACGATTTCTCGGTTTTGGTGATTTTCCCTAGTGGTACCCCTAGGGAAATCCGGGAAAATTCGTCGGATTCCGACGAAGCCAATTCTCGATGCGTTGTGACCGGCAAGCTTCCAGTAGCTATCCCGATCGAGTTTTCCCGAATTATTGGGCTCGGATCCAAAATTTCACCACTTTTTACGATTTCTCGGTTTTGGTGATTTTCCCTAGTGGTACCCCTAGGGAAATCCGGGAAAATTCGTCGGATTCCGACGAAGCCAATTCTCGATGCGTTGTGACCGGCAAGCTTCCAGTAGCTATCCCGATCGAGTTTTCCCGAATTATTGGGCTCGGATCCAAAATTTCACCACTTTTTACGATTTCTCGGTTTTGGTGATTTTCCCTAGTGGTACCCCTAGGGAAATCCGGGAAAATTCGTCGGATTCCGACGAAGCCAATTCTCGATGCGTTGTGACCGGCAAGCTTCCAGTAGCTATCCCGATCGAGTTTTCCCGAATTATTGGGCTCGGATCCAAAATTTCACCACTTTTTACGATTTCTCGGTTTTGGTGATTTTCCCTAGTGGTACCCCTAGGGAAATCCGGGAAAATTCGTCGGATTCCGACGAAGCCAATTCTCGATGCGTTGTGACCGGCAAGCTTCCAGTAGCTATCCCGATCGAGTTTTCCCGAATTATTGGGCTCGGATCCAAAATTTCACCACTTTTTACGATTTCTCGGTTTTGGTGATTTTCCCTAGTGGTACCCCTAGGGAAATCCGGGAAAATTCGTCGGATTCCGACGAAGCCAATTCTCGATGCGTTGTGACCGGCAAGCTTCCAGTAGCTATCCCGATCGAGTTTTCCCGAATTATTGGGCTCGGATCCAAAATTTCACCACTTTTTACGATTTCTCGGTTTTGGTGATTTTCCCTAGTGGTACCCCTAGGGAAATCCGGGAAAATTCGTCGGATTCCGACGAAGCCAATTCTCGATGCGTTGTGACCGGCAAGCTTCCAGTAGCTATCCCGATCGAGTTTTCCCGAATTATTGGGCTCGGATCCAAAATTTCACCACTTTTTACGATTTCTCGGTTTTGGTGATTTTCCCTAGTGGTACCCCTAGGGAAATCCGGGAAAATTCGTCGGATTCCGACGAAGCCAATTCTCGATGCGTTGTGACCGGCAAGCTTCCAGTAGCTATCCCGATCGAGTTTTCCCGAATTATTGGGCTCGGATCCAAAATTTCACCACTTTTTACGATTTCTCGGTTTTGGTGATTTTCCCTAGTGGTACCCCTAGGGAAATCCGGGAAAATTCGTCGGATTCCGACGAAGCCAATTCTCGATGCGTTGTGACCGGCAAGCTTCCAGTAGCTATCCCGATCGAGTTTTCCCGAATTATTGGGCTCGGATCCAAAATTTCACCACTTTTTACGATTTCTCGGTTTTGGTGATTTTCCCTAGTGGTACCCCTAGGGAAATCCGGGAAAATTCGTCGGATTCCGACGAAGCCAATTCTCGATGCGTTGTGACCGGCAAGCTTCCAGTAGCTATCCCGATCGAGTTTTCCCGAATTATTGGGCTCGGATCCAAAATTTCACCACTTTTTACGATTTCTCGGTTTTGGTGATTTTCCCTAGTGGTACCCCTAGGGAAATCCGGGAAAATTCGTCGGATTCCGACGAAGCCAATTCTCGATGCGTTGTGACCGGCAAGCTTCCAGTAGCTATCCCGATCGAGTTTTCCCGAATTATTGGGCTCGGATCCAAAATTTCACCACTTTTTACGATTTCTCGGTTTTGGTGATTTTCCCTAGTGGTACCCCTAGGGAAATCCGGGAAAATTCGTCGGATTCCGACGAAGCCAATTCTCGATGCGTTGTGACCGGCAAGCTTCCAGTAGCTATCCCGATCGAGTTTTCCCGAATTATTGGGCTCGGATCCAAAATTTCACCACTTTTTACGATTTCTCGGTTTTGGTGATTTTCCCTAGTGGTACCCCTAGGGAAATCCGGGAAAATTCGTCGGATTCCGACGAAGCCAATTCTCGATGCGTTGTGACCGGCAAGCTTCCAGTAGCTATCCCGATCGAGTTTTCCCGAATTATTGGGCTCGGATCCAAAATTTCACCACTTTTTACGATTTCTCGGTTTTGGTGATTTTCCCTAGTGGTACCCCTAGGGAAATCCGGGAAAATTCGTCGGATTCCGACGAAGCCAATTCTCGATGCGTTGTGACCGGCAAGCTTCCAGTAGCTATCCCGATCGAGTTTTCCCGAATTATTGGGCTCGGATCCAAAATTTCACCACTTTTTACGATTTCTCGGTTTTGGTGATTTTCCCTAGTGGTACCCCTAGGGAAATCCGGGAAAATTCGTCGGATTCCGACGAAGCCAATTCTCGATGCGTTGTGACCGGCAAGCTTCCAGTAGCTATCCCGATCGAGTTTTCCCGAATTATTGGGCTCGGATCCAAAATTTCACCACTTTTTACGATTCTTCTCGGTTTTGGTGATTTTCCCTAGTGGTACCCCTAGGGAAATCCGGGAAAATTCGTCGGATTCCGACGAAGCCAATTCTCGATGCGTTGTGACCGGCAAGCTTCCAGTAGCTATCCCGATCGAGTTTTCCCGAATTATTGGGCTCGGATCCAAAATTTCACCACTTTTTACGATTTCTCGGTTTTGGTGATTTTCCCTAGTGGTACCCCTAGGGAAATCCGGGAAAATTCGTCGGATTCCGACGAAGCCAATTCTCGATGCGTTGTGACCGGCAAGCTTCCAGTAGCTATCCCGATCGAGTTTTCCCGAATTATTGGGCTCGGATCCAAAATTTCACCACTTTTTACGATTTCTCGGTTTTGGTGATTTTCCCTAGTGGTACCCCTAGGGAAATCCGGGAAAATTCGTCGGATTCCGACGAAGCCAATTCTCGATGCGTTGTGACCGGCAAGCTTCCAGTAGCTATCCCGATCGAGTTTTCCCGAATTATTGGGCTCGGATCCAAAATTTCACCACTTTTTACGATTTCTCGGTTTTGGTGATTTTCCCTAGTGGTACCCCTAGGGAAATCCGGGAAAATTCGTCGGATTCCGACGAAGCCAATTCTCGATGCGTTGTGACCGGCAAGCTTCCAGTAGCTATCCCGATCGAGTTTTCCCGAATTATTGGGCTCGGATCCAAATTTCACCACTTTTTAACGATTTCTCGGTTTTGGTGATTTTCCCTAGTGGTACCCCTAGGGAAATCCGGGAAAATTCGTCGGATTCCGACGAAGCCAATTCTCGATGCGTTGTGACCGGCAAGCTTCCAGTAGCTATCCCGATCGAGTTTTCCCGAATTATTGGGCTCGGATCCAAAATTTCACCACTTTTTACGATTTCTCGGTTTTGGTGATTTTCCCTAGTGGTACCCCTAGGGAAATCCGGGAAAATTCGTCGGATTCCGACGAAGCCAATTCTCGATGCGTTGTGACCGGCAAGCTTCCAGTAGCTATCCCGATCGAGTTTTCCCGAATTATTGGGCTCGGATCCAAAATTTCACCACTTTTTACGATTTCTCGGTTTTGGTGATTTTCCCTAGTGGTACCCCTAGGGAAATCCGGGAAAATTCGTCGGATTCCGACGAAGCCAATTCTCGATGCGTTGTGACCGGCAAGCTTCCAGTAGCTATCCCGATCGAGTTTTCCCGAATTATTGGGCTCGGATCCAGAAATTTCACCACTTTTTACGATTTCTCGATTTTGGTGATTTTCCCTAGTGGTACCCCTAGGGAAATCCGGGAAAATTCGTCGGATTCCGACGAAGCCAATTCTCGATGCGTTGTGACCGGCAAGCTTCCAGTAGCTATCCCGATCGAGTTTTCCCGAATTATTGGGCTCGGATCCAAGAATTTCACCACTTTTTACGATTTCTCGGTTTTGGTGATTTTCCCTAGTGGTACCCCTAGGGAAATCCGGGAAAATTCGTCGGATTCCGACGAAGCCAATTCTCGATGCGTTGTGACCGGCAAGCTTCCAGTAGCTATCCCGATCGAGTTTTCCCGAATTATTGGGCTCGGATCCAGAATTTCACCACTTTTTACGATTTCTCGGTTTTGGTGATTTTCCCTAGTGGTACCCCTAGGGAAATCCGGGAAAATTCGTCGGATTCCGACGAAGCCAATTCTCGATGCGTTGTGACCGGCAAGCTTCCAGTAGCTATCCCGATCGAGTTTTCCCGAATTATTGGGCTCGGATCCAGAATTTCACCACTTTTTACGATTTCTCGGTTTTGGTGATTTTCCCTAGTGGTACCCCTAGGGAAATCCGGGAAAATTCGTCGGATTCCGACGAAGCCAATTCTCGATGCGTTGTGACCGGCAAGCTTCCAGTAGCTATCCCGATCGAGTTTTCCCGAATTATTGGGCTCGGATCCAAAATTTCACCACTTTTTACGATTTCTCGGTTTTGGTGATTTTCCCTAGTGGTACCCCTAGGGAAATCCGGGAAAATTCGTCGGATTCCGACGAAGCCAATTCTCGATGCGTTGTGACCGGCAAGCTTCCAGTAGCTATCCCGATCGAGTTTTCCCGAATTATTGGGCTCGGATCCAAAATTTCACCACTTTTTACGATTTCTCGATTTTGGTGATTTTCCCTAGTGGTACCCCTAGGGAAATCCGGGAAAATTCGTCGGATTCCGACGAAGCCAATTCTCGATGCGTTGTGACCGGCAAGCTTCCAGTAGCTATCCCGATCGAGTTTTCCCGAATTATTGGGCTCGGATCCAGAATTTCACCACTTTTTACGATTTCTCGATTTTGGTGATTTTCCCTAGTGGTACCCCTAGGGAAATCCGGGAAAATTCGTCGGATTCCGACGAAGCCAATTCTCGATGCGTTGTGACCGGCAAGCTTCCAGTAGCTATCCCGATCGAGTTTTCCCGAATTATTGGGCTCGGATCCAAATTTCACCACTTTTTACGATTTCTCGATTTTGGTGATTTTCCCTAGTGGTACCCCTAGGGAAATCCGGGAAAATTCGTCGGATTCCGACGAAGCCAATTCTCGATGCGTTGTGACCGGCAAGCTTCCAGTAGCTATCCCGATCGAGTTTTCCCGAATTATTGGGCTCGGATCCAGAATTTCACCACTTTTTACGATTTCTCGATTTTGGTGATTTTCCCTAGTGGTACCCCTAGGGAAATCCGGGAAAATTCGTCGGATTCCGACGAAGCCAATTCTCGATGCGTTGTGACCGGCAAGCTTCCAGTAGCTATCCCGATCGAGTTTTCCCGAATTATTGGGCTCGGATCCAGAATTTCACCACTTTTTACGATTTCTCGATTTTGGTGATTTTCCCTAGTGGTACCCCTAGGGAAATCCGGGAAAATTCGTCGGATTCCGACGAAGCCAATTCTCGATGCGTTGTGACCGGCAAGCTTCCAGTAGCTATCCCGATCGAGTTTTCCCGAATTATTGGGCTCGGATCCAAAATTTCACCACTTTTTACGATTTCTCGATTTTGGTGATTTTCCCTAGTGGTACCCCTAGGGAAATCCGGGAAAATTCGTCGGATTCCGACGAAGCCAATTCTCGATGCGTTGTGACCGGCAAGCTTCCAGTAGCTATCCCGATCGAGTTTTCCCGAATTATTGGGCTCGGATCCAGAATTTCACCACTTTTTACGATTTCTCGATTTTGGTGATTTTCCCTAGTGGTACCCCTAGGGAAATCCGGGAAAATTCGTCGGATTCCGACGAAGCCAATTCTCGATGCGTTGTGACCGGCAAGCTTCCAGTAGCTATCCCGATCGAGTTTTCCCGAATTATTGGGCTCGGATCCAAAATTTCACCACTTTTTACGATTTCTCGATTTTGGTGATTTTCCCTAGTGGTACCCCTAGGGAAATCCGGGAAAATTCGTCGGATTCCGACGAAGCCAATTCTCGATGCGTTGTGACCGGCAAGCTTCCAGTAGCTATCCCGATCGAGTTTTCCCGAATTATTGGGCTCGGATCCAAAATTTCACCACTTTTTACGATTTTGGTGATTTTCCCTAGTGGTACCCCTAGGGAAATCCGGGAAAATTCGTCGGATTCCGACGAAGCCAATTCTCGATGCGTTGTGACCGGCAAGCTTCCAGTAGCTATCCCGATCGAGTTTTCCCGAATTATTGGGCTCGGATCCAAAATTTCACCACTTTTTACAATTTCTCGATTTTGGTGATTTTCCCTAGTGGTACCCCTAGGGAAATCCGGGAAAATTCGTCGGATTCCGACGAAGCCAATTCTCGATGCGTTGTGACCGGCAAGCTTCCAGTAGCTATCCCGATCGAGTTTTCCCGAATTATTGGGCTCGGATCCAAAATTTCACCACTTTTTACGATTTCTCGATTTTGGTGATTTTCCCTAGTGGTACCCCTAGGGAAATCCGGGAAAATTCGTCGGATTCCGACGAAGCCAATTCTCGATGCGTTGTGACCGGCAAGCTTCCAGTAGCTATCCCGATCGAGTTTTCCCGAATTATTGGGCTCGGATCCAAAATTTCACCACTTTTTACGATTTCTCGATTTTGGTGATTTTCCCTAGTGGTACCCCTAGGGAAATCCGGGAAAATTCGTCGGATTCCGACGAAGCCAATTCTCGATGCGTTGTGACCGGCAAGCTTCCAGTAGCTATCCCGATCGAGTTTTCCCGAATTATTGGGCTCGGATCCAGAATTTCACCACTTTTTACGATTTCTCGATTTTGGTGATTTTCCCTAGTGGTACCCCTAGGGAAATCCGGGAAAATTCGTCGGATTCCGACGAAGCCAATTCTCGATGCGTTGTGACCGGCAAGCTTCCAGTAGCTATCCCGATCGAGTTTTCCCGAATTATTGGGCTCGGATCCAAAATTTCACCACTTTTTACGATTTCTCGATTTTGGTGATTTTCCCTAGTGGTACCCCTAGGGAAATCCGGGAAAATTCGTCGGATTCCGACGAAGCCAATTCTCGATGCGTTGTGACCGGAAAGCTTCCAGTAGCTATCCCGATCGAGTTTTCCCGAATTATTGGGCTCGGATCCAAAATTTCACCACTTTTTACGATTTTGGTGATTTTCCCTAGTGGTACCCCTAGGGAAATCCGGGAAAATTCGTCGGATTCCGACGAAGCCAATTCTCGATGCGTTGTGACCGGCAAGCTTCCAGTAGCTATCCCGATCGAGTTTTCCCGAATTATTGGGCTCGGATCCAAAATTTCACCACTTTTTACAATTTCTCGATTTTGGTGATTTTCCCTAGTGGTACCCCTAGGGAAATCCGGGAAAATTCGTCGGATTCCGACGAAGCCAATTCTCGATGCGTTGTGACCGGCAAGCTTCCAGTAGCTATCCCGATCGAGTTTTCCCGAATTATTGGGCTCGGATCCAAAATTTCACCACTTTTTACGATTTCTCGATTTTGGTGATTTTCCCTAGTGGTACCCCTAGGGAAATCCGGGAAAATTCGTCGGATTCCGACGAAGCCAATTCTCGATGCGTTGTGACCGGCAAGCTTCCAGTAGCTATCCCGATCGAGTTTTCCCGAATTATTGGGCTCGGATCCAAAATTTCACCACTTTTTACGATTTCTCGATTTTGGTGATTTTCCCTAGTGGTACCCCTAGGGAAATCCGGGAAAATTCGTCGGATTCCGACGAAGCCAATTCTCGATGCGTTGTGACCGGCAAGCTTCCAGTAGCTATCCCGATCGAGTTTTCCCGAATTATTGGGCTCGGATCCAAAATTTCACCACTTTTTACGATTTCTCGATTTTGGTGATTTTCCCTAGGGGTACCCCTAGGGAAATCCGGGAAAATTCGTCGGATTCCGACGAAGCCAATTCTCGATGCGTTGTGACCGGCAAGCTTCCAGTAGCTATCCCGATCGAGTTTTCCCGAATTATTGGGCTCGGATCCAAAATTTCACCACTTTTTACGATTTCTCGATTTTGGTGATTTTCCCTAGTGGTACCCCTAGGGAAATCCGGGAAAATTCGTCGGATTCCGACGAAGCCAATTCTCGATGCGTTGTGACCGGCAAGCTTCCAGTAGCTATCCCGATCGAGTTTTCCCGAATTATTGGGCTCGGATCCAAAATTTCACCACTTTTTACGATTTCTCGATTTTGGTGATTTTCCCTAGTGGTACCCCTAGGGAAATCCGGGAAAATTCGTCGGATTCCGACGAAGCCAATTCTCGATGCGTTGTGACCGGCAAGCTTCCTGTAGCTATCCCGATCGGAGTTTTCCCGAATTATTGGGCTCGGATCCAAAATTTCACCACTTTTTACGATTTCTCGATTTTGGTGATTTTCCCTAGTGGTACCCCTAGGGAAATCCGGGAAAATTCGTCGGATTCCGACGAAGCCAATTCTCGATGCGTCGTGACCGGCAAGCTTCCAGTAGCTATCCCGATCGAGTTTTCCCGAATTATTGGGCTCGGATCCAAAATTTCACCACTTTTTACGATTTTGGTGATTTTCCCTAGTGGTACCCCTAGGGAAATCCGGGAAAATTCGTCGGATTCCGACGAAGCCAATTCTCGATGCGTTGTGACCGGCAAGCTTCCAGTAGCTATCCCGATCGAGTTTTCCCGAATTATTGGGCTCGGATCCAAAATTTCACCACTTTTACGATTTCTCGATTTTGGTGATTTTCCCTAGTGGTACCCCTAGGGAAATCCGGGAAAATTCGTCGGATTCCGACGAAGCCAATTCTCGATGCGTTGTGACCGGCAAGCTTCCAGTAGCTATCCCGATCGAGTTTTCCCGAATTATTGGGCTCGGATCCAAAATTTCACCACTTTTTACGATTTTGGTGATTTTCCCTAGTGGTACCCCTAGGGAAATCCGGGAAAATTCGTCGGATTCCGACGAAGCCAATTCTCGATGCGTTGTGACCGGCAAGCTTCCAGTAGCTATCCCGATCGAGTTTTCCCGAATTATTGGGCTCGGATCCAAAATTTCACCACTTTTTACAATTTCTCGATTTTGGTGATTTTCCCTAGTGGTACCCCTAGGGAAATCCGGGAAAATTCGTCGGATTCCGACGAAGCCAATTCTCGATGCGTTGTGACCGGCAAGCTTCCAGTAGCTATCCCGATCGAGTTTTCCCGAATTATTGGGCTCGGATCCAAAATTTCACCACTTTTTACGATTTCTCGATTTTGGTGATTTTCCCTAGGGGTACCCCTAGGGAAATCCGGGAAAATTCGTCGGATTCCGACGAAGCCAATTCTCGATGCGTTGTGACCGGCAAGCTTCCAGTAGCTATCCCGATCGAGTTTTCCCGAATTATTGGGCTCGGATCCAAAATTTCACCACTTTTTACGATTTCTCGATTTTGGTGATTTTCCCTAGGGGTACCCCTAGGGAAATCCGGGAAAATTCGTCGGATTCCGACGAAGCCAATTCTCGATGCGTTGTGACCGGCAAGCTTCCAGTAGCTATCCCGATCGAGTTTTCCCGAATTATTGGGCTCGGATCCAAAATTTCACCACTTTTTACGATTTCTCGATTTTGGTGATTTTCCCTAGTGGTACCCCTAGGGAAATCCGGGAAAATTCGTCGGATTCCGACGAAGCCAATTCTCGATGCGTTGTGACCGGCAAGCTTCCAGTAGCTATCCCGATCGAGTTTTCCCGAATTATTGGGCTCGGATCCAAAATTTCACCACTTTTTACGATTTCTCGATTTTGGTGATTTTCCCTAGGGGTACCCCTAGGGAAATCCGGGAAAATTCGTCGGATTCCGACGAAGCCAATTCTCGATGCGTTGTGACCGGCAAGCTTCCAGTAGCTATCCCGATCGAGTTTTCCCGAATTATTGGGCTCGGATCCAAAATTTCACCACTTTTTACGATTTCTCGATTTTGGTGATTTTCCCTAGTGGTACCCCTAGGGAAATCCGGGAAAATTCGTCGGATTCCGACGAAGCAATTCTCGATGCGTTGTGACCGGCAAGCTTCCAGTAGCTATCCCGATCGAGTTTTCCCGAATTACTGGGCTCGGATCCAAAATTTCACCACTTTTTACGATTTCTCGATTTTGGTGATTTTCCCTAGTGGTACCCCTAGGGAAATCCGGGAAAATTCGTCGGATTCCGACGAAGCCAATTCTCGATGCGTTGTGACCGGCAAGCTTCCAGTAGCTATCCCGATCGAGTTTTCCCGAATTATTGGGCTCGGATCCAAAATTTCACCACTTTTTACGATTTCTCGATTTTGGTGATTTTCCCTAGTGGTACCCCTAGGGAAATCCGGGAAAATTCGTCGGATTCCGACGAAGCCAATTCTCGATGCGTTGTGACCGGCAAGCTTCCAGTAGCTATCCCGATCGAGTTTTCCCGAATTATTGGGCTCGGATCCAAAATTTCACCACTTTTTACGATTTCTCGATTTTGGTGATTTTCCCTAGTGGTACCCCTAGGGAAATCCGGGAAAATTCGTCGGATTCCGACGAAGCCAATTCTCGATGCGTTGTGACCGGCAAGCTTCCAGTAGCTATCCCGATCGAGTTTTCCCGAATTATTGGGCTCGGATCCAAAATTTCACCACTTTTTACGATTTCTCGATTTTGGTGATTTTCCCTAGTGGTACCCCTAGGGAAATCCGGGAAAATTCGTCGGATTCCGACGAAGCCAATTCTCGATGCGTTGTGACCGGCAAGCTTCCAGTAGCTATCCCGATCGAGTTTTCCCGAATTATTGGGCTCGGATCCAAAATTTCACCACTTTTTACGATTTCTCGATTTTGGTGATTTTCCCTAGGGGTACCCCTAGGGAAATCCGGGAAAATTCGTCGGATTCCGACGAAGCCAATTCTCGATGCGTTGTGACCGGCAAGCTTCCAGTAGCTATCCCGATCGAGTTTTCCCGAATTATTGGGCTCGGATCCAAAATTTCACCACTTTTTACGATTTCTCGATTTTGGTGATTTTCCCTAGTGGTACCCCTAGGGAAATCCGGGAAAATTCGTCGGATTCCGACGAAGCCAATTCTCGATGCGTTGTGACCGGCAAGCTTCCAGTAGCTATCCCGATCGAGTTTTCCCGAATTATTGGGCTCGGATCCAAAATTTCACCACTTTTTACGATTTCTCGATTTTGGTGATTTTCCCTAGGGGTACCCCTAGGGAAATCCGGGAAAATTCGTCGGATTCCGACGAAGCCAATTCTCGATGCGTTGTGACCGGCAAGCTTCCAGTAGCTATCCCGATCGAGTTTTCCCGAATTATTGGGCTCGGATCCAAAATTTCACCACTTTTTACGATTTCTCGATTTTGGTGATTTTTCCTAGTGGTACCCCTAGGGAAATCCGGGAAAATTCGTCGGATTCCGACGAAGCCAATTCTCGATGCGTTGTGACCGGCAAGCTTCCAGTAGCTATCCCGATCGAGTTTTCCCGAATTATTGTGCTCGGATCCAAAATTTCACCACTTTTTACGATTTCTCGATTTTGGTGATTTTCCCTAGGGGTACCCCTAGGGAAATCCGGGAAAATTCGTCGGATTCCGACGAAGCCAATTCTCGATGCGTTGTGACCGGCAAGCTTCCAGTAGCTATCCCGATCGAGTTTTCCCGAATTATTGGGCTCGGATCCAAAATTTCACCACTTTTTACGATTTCTCGATTTTGGTGATTTTCCCTAGTGGTACCCCTAGGGAAATCCGGGAAAATTCGTCGGATTCCGACGAAGCCAATTCTCGATGCGTTGTGACCGGCAAGCTTCCAGTAGCTATCCCGATCGAGTTTTCCCGAATTACTGGGCTCGGATCCAAAATTTCACCACTTTTTACGATTTCTCGATTTTGGTGATTTTCCCTAGTGGTACCCCTAGGGAAATCCGGGAAAATTCGTCGGATTCCGACGAAGCCAATTCTCGATGCGTTGTGACCGGCAAGCTTCCAGTAGCTATCCCGATCGAGTTTTCCCGAATTATTGGGCTCGGATCCAAAATTTCACCACTTTTTACGATTTCTCGATTTTGGTGATTTTCCCTAGTGGTACCCCTAGGGAAATCCGGGAAAATTCGTCGGATTCCGACGAAGCCAATTCTCGATGCGTTGTGACCGGCAAGCTTCCAGTAGCTATCCCGATCGAGTTTTCCCGAATTATTGGGCTCGGATCCAAAATTTCACCACTTTTTACGATTTCTCGATTTTGGTGATTTTCCCTAGGGGTACCCCTAGGGAAATCCGGGAAAATTCGTCGGATTCCGACGAAGCCAATTCTCGATGCGTTGTGACCGGCAAGCTTCCAGTAGCTATCCCGATCGAGTTTTCCCGAATTATTGGGCTCGGATCCAAAATTTCACCACTTTTTACGATTTCTCGATTTTGGTGATTTTCCCTAGGGGTACCCCTAGGGAAATCCGGGAAAATTCGTCGGATTCCGACGAAGCCAATTCTCGATGCGTTGTGACCGGCAAGCTTCCAGTAGCTATCCCGATCGAGTTTTCCCGAATTATTGGGCTCGGATCCAAAATTTCACCACTTTTTACGATTTCTCGATTTTGGTGATTTTCCCTAGTGGTACCCCTAGGGAAATCCGGGAAAATTCGTCGGATTCCGACGAAGCCAATTCTCGATGCGTTGTGACCGGCAAGCTTCCAGTAGCTATCCCGATCGAGTTTTCCCGAATTATTGGGCTCGGATCCAAAATTTCACCACTTTTTACGATTTCTCGATTTTGGTGATTTTCCCTAGGGGTACCCCTAGGGAAATCCGGGAAAATTCGTCGGATTCCGACGAAGCCAATTCTCGATGCGTTGTGACCGGCAAGCTTCCAGTAGCTATCCCGATCGAGTTTTCCCGAATTATTGGGCTCGGATCCAAAATTTCACCACTTTTTACGATTTCTCGATTTTGGTGATTTTCCCTAGTGGTACCCCTAGGGAAATCCGGGAAAATTCGTCGGATTCCGACGAAGCCAATTCTCGATGCGTTGTGACCGGCAAGCTTCCAGTAGCTATCCCGATCGAGTTTTCCCGAATTACTGGGCTCGGATCCAAAATTTCACCACTTTTTACGATTTCTCGATTTTGGTGATTTTCCCTAGTGGTACCCCTAGGGAAATCCGGGAAAATTCGTCGGATTCCGACGAAGCCAATTCTCGATGCGTTGTGACCGGCAAGCTTCCAGTAGCTATCCCGATCGAGTTTTCCCGAATTATTGGGCTCGGATCCAAAATTTCACCACTTTTTACGATTTCTCGATTTTGGTGATTTTCCCTAGTGGTACCCCTAGGGAAATCCGGGAAAATTCGTCGGATTCCGACGATGCCAATTCTCGATGCGTTGTGACCGACAAGCTTCCAGTAGCTATCCCGATCGAGTTTTCCCGAATTATTGGGCTCGGATCCAAAATTTCACCACTTTTTACGATTTCTCGATTTTGGTGATTTTCCCTAGTGGTACCCCTAGGGAAATCCGGGAAAATTCGTCGGATTCCGACGAAGCCAATTCTCGATGCATTGTGACCGGCAAGCTTCCAGTAGCTATCCCGATCGAGTTTTCCCGAATTATTGGGCTCGGATCCAAAATTTCACCACTTTTTACGATTTCTCGATTTTGGTGATTTTCCCTAGTGGTACCCCTAGGGAAATCCGGGAAAATTCGTCGGATTCCGACGAAGCCAATTCTCGATGCGTTGTGACCGGCAAGCTTCCAGTAGCTATCCCGATCGAGTTTTCACGAATTATTGGGCTCGGATCCAAAATTTCACCACTTTTACGATTTCTCGATTTTGGTGATTTTCCCTAGTGGTACCCCTAGGGAAATCCGGGAAAATTCGTCGGATTCCGACGAAGCCAATTCTCGATGCGTCGTGACCGGCAAGCTTCCAGTAGCTATCCCGATCGAGTTTTCCCGAATTATTGGGCTCGGATCCAAAATTTCCCCACTTTTTACGATTTCTCGATTTTGGTGATTTTCCCTAGTGGTACCCCTAGGGAAATCCGGGAAAATTCGTCGGATTCCGACGAAGCCAATTCTCGATGCGTCGTGACCGGCAAGCTTCCAGTAGCTATCCCGATCGAGTTTTCCCGAATTATTGGGCTCGGATCCAAAATTTCACCACTTTTTACGATTTCTCGATTTTGGTGATTTTCCCTAGTGGTACCCCTAGGGAAATCCGGGAAAATTCGTCGGATTCCGACGAAGCCAATTCTCGATGCGTTGTGACCGGCAAGCTTCCAGTAGCTATCCCGATCGAGTTTTCCCGAATTATTGGGCTCGGATCCAAAATTTCACCACTTTTTACGATTTCTCGATTTTGGTGATTTTCCCTAGTGGTACCCCTAGGGAAATCCGGGAAAATTCGTCGGATTCCGACGAAGCCAATTCTCGATGCGTTGTGACCGGCAAGCTTCCAGTAGCTATCCCGATCGAGTTTTCCCGAATTATTGGGCTCGGATCCAAAATTTCACCACTTTTTACGATTTCTCGATTTTGGTGATTTTCCCTAGTGGTACCCCTAGGGAAATCCGGGAAAATTCGTCGTATTCCGACGAAGCCAATTCTCGATGCGTTGTGACCGGCAAGCTTCCAGTAGCTATCCCGATCGAGTTTTCCCGAATTATTGGGCTCGGATCCAAAATTTCCCACTTTTTACGATTTCTCGATTTTGGTGATTTTCCCTAGTGGTACCCCTAGGGAAATCCGGGAAAATTCGTCGGATTCCGACGAAGCCAATTCTCGATGCGTTGTGACCGGCAAGCTTCCAGTAGCTATCCCGATCGAGTTTTCCCGAATTATTGGGCTCGGATCCAAAATTTCCCCACTTTTTACGATTTCTCGATTTTGGTGATTTTCCCTAGTGGTACCCCTAGGGAAATCCGGGAAAATTCGTCGGATTCCGACGAAGCCAATTCTCGATGCGTTGTGACCGGCAAGCTTCCAGTAGCTATCCCGATCGAGTTTTCCCGAATTATTGGGCTCGGATCCAAAATTTCACCACTTTTTACGATTTCTCGATTTTGGTGATTTTCCCTAGTGGTACCCCTAGGGAAATCCGGGAAAATTCGTCGGATTCCGACGAAGCCAATTCTCGATGCGTTGTGACCGGCAAGCTTCCAGTAGCTATCCCGATCGAGTTTTCCCGAATTATTGGGCTCGGATCCAAAATTTCACCACTTTTTATGATTTCTCGATTTTGGTGATTTTCCCTAGTGGTACCCCTAGGGAAATCCGGGAAAATTCGTCGGATTCCGACGAAGCCAATTCTCGATGCGTTGTGACCGGCAAGCTTCCAGTAGCTATCCCGATCGAGTTTTCCCGAATTATTGGGCTCGGATCCAAAATTTCACCACTTTTTACGATTTCTCGATTTTGGTGATTTTCCCTAGTGGTACCCCTAGGGAAATCCGGGAAAATTCGTCGGATTCCGACGAAGCCAATTCTCGATGCGTTGTGACCGGCAAGCTTCCAGTAGCTATCCCGATCGAGTTTTCCCGAATTATTGGGCTCGGATCCAAAATTTCACCACTTTTTACGATTTCTCGATTTTGGTGATTTTCCCTAGTGGTACCCCTAGGGAAATCCGGGAAAATTCGTCGGATTCCGACGAAGCCAATTCTCGATGCGTTGTGACCGGCAAGCTTCCAGTAGCTATCCCGATCGAGTTTTCCCGAATTATTGGGCTCGGATCCAAAATTTCCCCACTTTTTACGATTTCTCGATTTTGGTGATTTTCCCTAGTGGTACCCCTAGGAAAATCCGGGAAAATTCGTCGGATTTTGACGAAGCCAATTCTCGATGCGTTGTGACCGGCAAGCTTCCAGTAGCTATCCCGATCGAGTTTTCCCGAATTATTGGGCTCGGTTCCAAAATTTCACCACTTTTTACGATTTCTCGATTTTGGTGATTTTCCCTAGTGGTACCCCTAGGGAAATCCGGGAAAATTCGTCGGATTCCGACGAAGCCAATTCTCGATGCGTTGTGACCGGCAAGCTTCCAGTAGCTATCCCGATCGAGTTTTCCCGAATTATTGGGCTCGGATCCAAAATTTCACCACTTTTTACGATTTCTCGATTTTGGTGATTTTCCCTAGTGGTACCCCTAGGGAAATCCGTGAAAATTCGTCGGATTCCGACGAAGCCAATTCTCGATGCGTTGTGACCGGCAAGCTTCCAGTAGCTATCCCGATCGAGTTTTCCCGAATTATTGGGCTCGGATCCAAAATTTCCCCACTTTTTACGATTTCTCGATTTTGGTGATTTTCCCTAGTGGTACCCCTAGGGAAATTCGGGAAAATTCGTCGGATTCCGACGAAGCAAATTCTCGATGCGTTGTGACCGGCAAGCTTCCAGTAGCTATCCCGATCGAGTTTTCCCGAATTATTGGGCTAGGATCAAAAATTTCCCCACTTTTTACGATTTCTCGATTTTGGTGATTTTCCCTAGTGGTACCCCTAGGAAAATCCGGGAAAATTCGTCGGATTCCGACGAAGCCAATTCTCGATGCGTTGTGACCGGCAAGCTTCCAGTAGCTATCCCGATCGAGTTTTCCCGAATTATTGGGCTCGGATCCAAAATTTCCCCACTTTTTACGATTTCTCGATTTTGGTGATTTTCCCTAGTGGTACCCCTAGGGAAATCCGGGAAAATTCGTCGGATTCCGACGAAGCCAATTCTCGATGCGTTGTGACCGGCAAGCTTCCAGTAGCTATCCCGATCGAGTTTTCCCGAATTATTGGGCTCGGATCCAAAATTTCACCACTTTTTACGATTTCTCGATTTTGGTGATTTTCCCTAGTGGTACCCCTAGGGAAATCCGGGAAAATTCGTCGGATTCCGACGAAGCCAATTCTCGATGCGTTGTGACCGGCAAGCTTCCAGTAGCTATCCCGATCGAGTTTTCCCGAATTATTGGGCTCGGATCCAAAATTTCACCACTTTTTACGATTTCTCGATTTTGGTGATTTTCCCTAGTGGTACCCCTAGGGAAATCCGGGAAAATTCGTCGGATTCCGACGAAGCCAATTCTCGATGCGTTGTGACCGGCAAGCTTCCAGTAGCTATCCCGATCGAGTTTTCCCGAATTATTGGGCTCGGATCCAAAATTTCACCACTTTTTACGATTTCTCGATTTTGGTGATTTTCCCTAGTGGTACCCCTAGGGAAATCCGGGAAAATTCGTCGTATTCCGACGAAGCCAATTCTCGATGCGTTGTGACCGGCAAGCTTCCAGTAGCTATCCCGATCGAGTTTTCCCGAATTATTGGGCTCGGATCCAAAATTTCCCCACTTTTTACGATTTCTCGATTTTGGTGATTTTCCCTAGTGGTACCCCTAGGGAAATCCGGGAAAATTCGTCGGATTCCGACGAAGCCAATTCTCGATGCGTTGTGACCGGCAAGCTTCCAGTAGCTATCCCGATCGAGTTTTCCCGAATTATTGGGCTCGGATCCAAAATTTCCCCACTTTTTACGATTTCTCGATTTTGGTGATTTTCCCTAGTGGTACCCCTAGGGAAATCCGGGAAAATTCGTCGGATTCCGACGAAGCCAATTCTCGATGCGTTGTGACCGGCAAGCTTCCAGTAGCTATCCCGATCGAGTTTTCCCGAATTATTGGGCTCGGATCCAAAATTTCACCACTTTTTACGATTTCTCGATTTTGGTGATTTTCCCTAGTGGTACCCCTAGGGAAATCCGGGAAAATTCGTCGGATTTCGACGAAGCCAATTCTCGATGCGTTGTGACCGGCAAGCTTCCAGTAGCTATCCCGATCGAGTTTTCCCGAATTATTGGGCTCGGATCCAAAATTTCACCACTTTTTACGATTTCTCGATTTTGGTGATTTTCCCTAGTGGTACCCCTAGGGAAATCCGGGAAAATTCGTCGGATTCCGACGAAGCCAATTCTCGATGCGTTGTGACCGGCAAGCTTCCAGTAGCTATCCCGATCGAGTTTTCCCGAATTATTGGGCTCGGATCCAAAATTTCCCCACTTTTTACGATTTCTCGATTTTGGTGATTTTCCCTAGTGGTACCCCTAGGGAAATTCGGAAAAATTCGTCGGATTCCGACGAAGCAAATTCTCGATGCGTTGTGACCGGCAAGCTTCCAGTAGCTATCCCGATCGAGTTTTCCCGAATTATTGGGCTAGGATCCAAAATTTCCCCACTTTTTACGATTTCTCGATTTTGGTGATTTTCCCTAGTGGTACCCCTAGGAAAATCCGGGAAAATTCGTCGGATTCCGACGAAGCCAATTCTCGATGCGTTGTGACCGGCAAGCTTCCAGTAGCTATCCCGATCGAGTTTTCCCGAATTATTGGGCTCGGATCCAAAATTTCCCCACTTTTTACGATTTCTCGATTTTTGTGATTTTCCCTAGTGGTACCCCTAGGGAAATCCGGGAAAATTCGTCGGATTCCGACGAAGCCAATTCTCGATGCGTTGTGACCGGCAAGCTTCCAGTAGCTATCCCGATCGAGTTTTCCCGAATTATTGGGCTCGGATCCAAAATTTCCCCACTTTTTACGATTTCTCGATTTTTGTGATTTTCCCTAGTGGTACCCCTAGGGAAATCCGGGAAAATTCGTCGGATTCCGACGAAGCCAATTCTCGATGCGTTGTGACCGGCAAGCTTCCAGTAGCTATCCCGATCGAGTTTTCCCGAATTATTGGGCTCGGATCCAAAATTTCACCACTTTTTACGATTTCTCGATTTTGGTGATTTTCCCTAGTGGTACCCCTAGGGAAATCCGGGAAAATTCGTCGGATTTCGACGAAGCCAATTCTCGATGCGTTGTGACCGGCAAGCTTCCAGTAGCTATCCCGATCGAGTTTTCCCGAATTATTGGGCTCGGATCCAAAATTTCACCACTTTTTTCGATTTCTCGATTTTGGTGATTTTCCCAAGTGGTACCCCTAGGGAAATCCGGGAAAATTCGTCGGATTCCGACGAAGCCAATTCTCGATGCGTTGTGACCGGCAAGCTTCCAGTAGCTATCCCGATCGAGTTTTCCCGAATTATTGGGCTCGGATCCAAAATTTCACCACTTTTTACGATTTCTCGATTTTGGTGATTTTCCCTAGTGGTACCCCTAGGGAAATCGGGAAAATTCGTCGGATTCCGACGAAGCAAATTCTCGATGCGTTGTGACCGGCAAGCTTCCAGTAGCTATCCCGATCGAGTTTTCCCGAATTATTGGGCTAGGATCCAAAATTTCCCCACTTTTTACGATTTCTCGATTTTGGTGATTTTCCCTAGTGGTACCCCTAGGAAAATCCGGGAAAATTCGTCGGATTCCGACGAAGCCAATTCTCGATGCGTTGTGACCGGCAAGCTTCCAGTAGCTATCCCGATCGAGTTTTCCCGAATTATTGGGCTCGGATCCAAAATTTCCCCACTTTTTACGATTTCTCGATTTTGGTGATTTTCCCTAGTGGTACCCCTAGGGAAATCCGGGAAAATTCGTCGGATTCCGACGAAGCCAATCTCGATGCGTTGTGACCGGCAAGCTTCCAGTAGCTATCCCGATCGAGTTTTCCCGAATTATTGGGCTCGGATCCAAAATTTCACCACTTATTACGATTTCTCGATTTTGGTGATTTTCCCTAGTGGTACCCCTAGGGAAATCCGGGAAAATTCGTCGGATTCCGACGAAGCCAATTCTCGATGCGTTGTGACCGGCAAGCTTCCAGTAGCTATCCCGATCGAGTTTTCCCGAATTATTGGGCTCGGATCCAAAATTTCACCACTTTTTACGATTTCTCGATTTTGGTGATTTTCCCTAGTGGTACCCCTAGGGAAATCCGGGAAAATTCGTCGGATTCCGACGAAGCCAATTCTCGATGCGTTGTGACCGGCAAGCTTCCAGTAGCTATCCCGATCGAGTTTTCCCGAATTATTGGGCTCGGATCCAAAATTTCACCACTTTTTACGATTTCTCGATTTTGGTGATTTTCCCTAGTGGTACCCCTAGGGAAATCCGGGAAAATTCGTCGGATTCCGACGAAGCCAATTCTCGATGCGTTGTGACCGGCAAGCTTCCAGTAGCTATCCCGATCGAGTTTTCCCGAATTATTGGGCTCGGATCCAAAATTTCACCACTTTTTACGATTTCTCGATTTTGGTGATTTTCCCTAGTGGTACCCCTAGGGAAATCCGGGAAAATTCGTCGGATTCCGACGAAGCCAATTCTCGATGCGTTGTGACCGGCAAGCTTCCAGTAGCTATCCCGATCGAGTTTTCCCGAATTATTGGGCTCGGATCCAAAATTTCACCACTTTTTACGATTTCTCGATTTTGGTGATTTTCCCTAGTGGTACCCCTAGGGAAATCCGGGAAAATTCGTCGGATTCCGACGAAGCCAATTCTCGATGCGTTGTGACCGGCAAGCTTCCAGTAGCTATCCCGATCGAGTTTTCCCGAATTATTGGGCTCGGATCCAAAATTTCACCACTTTTTACGATTTCTCGATTTTGGTGATTTTCCCTAGTGGTACCCCTAGGGAAATCCGGGAAAATTCGTCGGATTCCGACGAAGCCAATTCTCGATGCGTTGTGACCGGCAAGCTTCCAGTAGCTATCCCGATCGAGTTTTCCCGAATTATTGGGCTCGGATCCAAAATTTCACCACTTTTTACGATTTCTCGATTTTGGTGATTTTCCCTAGTGGTACCCCTAGGGAAATCCGGGAAAATTCGTCGGATTCCGACGAAGCCAATTCTCGATGCGTTGTGACCGGCAAGCTTCCAGTAGCTATCCCGATCGAGTTTTCCCGAATTATTGGGCTCGGATCCAAAATTTCACCACTTTTTACGATTTCTCGATTTTGGTGATTTTCCCTAGTGGTACCCCTAGGGAAATCCGGGAAAATTCGTCGGATTCCGACGAAGCCAATTCTCGATGCGTTGTGACCGGCAAGCTTCCAGTAGCTATCCCGATCGAGTTTTCCCGAATTATTGGGCTCGGATCCAAAATTTCACCACTTTTTACGATTTCTCGATTTTGGTGATTTTCCCTAGTGGTACCCCTAGGGAAATCCGGGAAAATTCGTCGGATTCCGACGAAGCCAATTCTCGATGCGTTGTGACCGGCAAGCTTCCAGTAGCTATCCCGATCGAGTTTTCCCGAATTATTGGGCTCGGATCCAAAATTTCACCACTTTTTACGATTTCTCGATTTTGGTGATTTTCCCTAGTGGTACCCCTAGGGAAATCCGGGAAAATTCGTCGGATTCCGACGAAGCCAATTCTCGATGCGTTGTGACCGGCAAGCTTCCAGTAGCTATCCCGATCGAGTTTTCCCGAATTATTGGGCTCGGATCCAAAATTTCACCACTTTTTACGATTTCTCGATTTTGGTGATTTTCCCTAGTGGTACCCCTAGGGAAATCCGGGAAAATTCGTCGGATTCCGACGAAGCCAATTCTCGATGCGTTGTGACCGGCAAGCTTCCAGTAGCTATCCCGATCGAGTTTTCCCGAATTATTGGGCTCGGATCCAAAATTTCACCACTTTTTACGATTTCTCGATTTTGGTGATTTTCCCTAGTGGTACCCCTAGGGAAATCCGGGAAAATTCGTCGGATTCCGACGAAGCCAATTCTCGATGCGTTGTGACCGGCAAGCTTCCAGTAGCTATCCCGATCGAGTTTTCCCGAATTATTGGGCTCGGATCCAAAATTTCACCACTTTTTACGATTTCTCGATTTTGGTGATTTTCCCTAGTGGTACCCCTAGGGAAATCCGGGAAAATTCGTCGGATTCCGACGAAGCCAATTCTCGATGCGTTGTGACCGGCAAGCTTCCAGTAGCTATCCCGATCGAGTTTTCCCGAATTATTGGGCTCGGATCCAAAATTTCACCACTTTTTACGATTTCTCGATTTTGGTGATTTTCCCTAGTGGTACCCCTAGGGAAATCCGGGAAAATTCGTCGGATTCCGACGAAGCCAATTCTCGATGCGTTGTGACCGGCAAGCTTCCAGTAGCTATCCCGATCGAGTTTTCCCGAATTATTGGGCTCGGATCCAAAATTTCACCACTTTTTACGATTTCTCGATTTTGGTGATTTTCCCTAGTGGTACCCCTAGGGAAATCCGGGAAAATTCGTCGGATTCCGACGAAGCCAATTCTCGATGCGTTGTGACCGGCAAGCTTCCAGTAGCTATCCCGATCGAGTTTTCCCGAATTATTGGGCTCGGATCCAAAATTTCACCACTTTTTACGATTTCTCGATTTTGGTGATTTTCCCTAGTGGTACCCCTAGGGAAATCCGGGAAAATTCGTCGGATTCCGACGAAGCCAATTCTCGATGCGTTGTGACCGGCAAGCTTCCAGTAGCTATCCCGATCGAGTTTTCCCGAATTATTGGGCTCGGATCCAAAATTTCACCACTTTTTACGATTTCTCGATTTTGGTGATTTTCCCTAGTGGTACCCCTAGGGAAATCCGGGAAAATTCGTCGGATTCCGACGAAGCCAATTCTCGATGCGTTGTGACCGGCAAGCTTCCAGTAGCTATCCCGATCGAGTTTTCCCGAATTATTGGGCTCGGATCCAAAATTTCACCACTTTTTACGATTTCTCGATTTTGGTGATTTTCCCTAGTGGTACCCCTAGGGAAATCCGGGAAAATTCGTCGGATTCCGACGAAGCCAATTCTCGATGCGTTGTGACCGGCAAGCTTCCAGTAGCTATCCCGATCGAGTTTTCCCGAATTATTGGGCTCGGATCCAAAATTTCACCACTTTTTACGATTTCTCGATTTTGGTGATTTTCCCTAGTGGTACCCCTAGGGAAATCCGGGAAAATTCGTCGGATTCCGACGAAGCCAATTCTCGATGCGTTGTGACCGGCAAGCTTCCAGTAGCTATCCCGATCGAGTTTTCCCGAATTATTGGGCTCGGATCCAAAATTTCACCACTTTTTACGATTTCTCGATTTTGGTGATTTTCCCTAGTGGTACCCCTAGGGAAATCCGGGAAAATTCGTCGGATTCCGACGAAGCCAATTCTCGATGCGTTGTGACCGGCAAGCTTCCAGTAGCTATCCCGATCGAGTTTTCCCGAATTATTGGGCTCGGATCCAAAATTTCACCACTTTTTACGATTTCTCGATTTTGGTGATTTTCCCTAGTGGTACCCCTAGGGAAATCCGGGAAAATTCGTCGGATTCCGACGAAGCCAATTCTCGATGCGTTGTGACCGGCAAGCTTCCAGTAGCTATCCCGATCGAGTTTTCCCGAATTATTGGGCTCGGATCCAAAATTTCACCACTTTTTACGATTTCTCGATTTTGGTGATTTTCCCTAGTGGTACCCCTAGGGAAATCCGGGAAAATTCGTCGGATTCCGACGAAGCCAATTCTCGATGCGTTGTGACCGGCAAGCTTCCAGTAGCTATCCCGATCGAGTTTTCCCGAATTATTGGGCTCGGATCCAAAATTTCACCACTTTTTACGATTTCTCGATTTTGGTGATTTTCCCTAGTGGTACCCCTAGGGAAATCCGGGAAAATTCGTCGGATTCCGACGAAGCCAATTCTCGATGCGTTGTGACCGGCAAGCTTCCAGTAGCTATCCCGATCGAGTTTTCCCGAATTATTGGGCTCGGATCCAAAATTTCACCACTTTTTACGATTTCTCGATTTTGGTGATTTTCCCTAGTGGTACCCCTAGGGAAATCCGGGAAAATTCGTCGGATTCCGACGAAGCCAATTCTCGATGCGTTGTGACCGGCAAGCTTCCAGTAGCTATCCCGATCGAGTTTTCCCGAATTATTGGGCTCGGATCCAAAATTTCACCACTTTTTACGATTTCTCGATTTTGGTGATTTTCCCTAGTGGTACCCCTAGGGAAATCCGGGAAAATTCGTCGGATTCCGACGAAGCCAATTCTCGATGCGTTGTGACCGGCAAGCTTCCAGTAGCTATCCCGATCGAGTTTTCCCGAATTATTGGGCTCGGATCCAAAATTTCACCACTTTTTACGATTTCTCGATTTTGGTGATTTTCCCTAGTGGTACCCCTAGGGAAATCCGGGAAAATTCGTCGGATTCCGACGAAGCCAATTCTCGATGCGTTGTGACCGGCAAGCTTCCAGTAGCTATCCCGATCGAGTTTTCCCGAATTATTGGGCTCGGATCCAAAATTTCACCACTTTTTACGATTTCTCGATTTTGGTGATTTTCCCTAGTGGTACCCCTAGGGAAATCCGGGAAAATTCGTCGGATTCCGACGAAGCCAATTCTCGATGCGTTGTGACCGGCAAGCTTCCAGTAGCTATCCCGATCGAGTTTTCCCGAATTATTGGGCTCGGATCCAAAATTTCACCACTTTTTACGATTTCTCGATTTTGGTGATTTTCCCTAGTGGTACCCCTAGGGAAATCCGGGAAAATTCGTCGGATTCCGACGAAGCCAATTCTCGATGCGTTGTGACCGGCAAGCTTCCAGTAGCTATCCCGATCGAGTTTTCCCGAATTATTGGGCTCGGATCCAAAATTTCACCACTTTTTACGATTTCTCGATTTTGGTGATTTTCCCTAGTGGTACCCCTAGGGAAATCCGGGAAAATTCGTCGGATTCCGACGAAGCCAATTCTCGATGCGTTGTGACCGGCAAGCTTCCAGTAGCTATCCCGATCGAGTTTTCCCGAATTATTGGGCTCGGATCCAAAATTTCACCACTTTTTACGATTTCTCGATTTTGGTGATTTTCCCTAGTGGTACCCCTAGGGAAATCCGGGAAAATTCGTCGGATTCCGACGAAGCCAATTCTCGATGCGTTGTGACCGGCAAGCTTCCAGTAGCTATCCCGATCGAGTTTTCCCGAATTATTGGGCTCGGATCCAAAATTTCACCACTTTTTACGATTTCTCGATTTTGGTGATTTTCCCTAGTGGTACCCCTAGGGAAATCCGGGAAAATTCGTCGGATTCCGACGAAGCCAATTCTCGATGCGTTGTGACCGGCAAGCTTCCAGTAGCTATCCCGATCGAGTTTTCCCGAATTATTGGGCTCGGATCCAAAATTTCACCACTTTTTACGATTTCTCGATTTTGGTGATTTTCCCTAGTGGTACCCCTAGGGAAATCCGGGAAAATTCGTCGGATTCCGACGAAGCCAATTCTCGATGCGTTGTGACCGGCAAGCTTCCAGTAGCTATCCCGATCGAGTTTTCCCGAATTATTGGGCTCGGATCCAAAATTTCACCACTTTTTACGATTTCTCGATTTTGGTGATTTTCCCTAGTGGTACCCCTAGGGAAATCCGGGAAAATTCGTCGGATTCCGACGAAGCCAATTCTCGATGCGTTGTGACCGGCAAGCTTCCAGTAGCTATCCCGATCGAGTTTTCCCGAATTATTGGGCTCGGATCCAAAATTTCACCACTTTTTACGATTTCTCGATTTTGGTGATTTTCCCTAGTGGTACCCCTAGGGAAATCCGGGAAAATTCGTCGGATTCCGACGAAGCCAATTCTCGATGCGTTGTGACCGGCAAGCTTCCAGTAGCTATCCCGATCGAGTTTTCCCGAATTATTGGGCTCGGATCCAAAATTTCACCACTTTTTACGATTTCTCGATTTTGGTGATTTTCCCTAGTGGTACCCCTAGGGAAATCCGGGAAAATTCGTCGGATTCCGACGAAGCCAATTCTCGATGCGTTGTGACCGGCAAGCTTCCAGTAGCTATCCCGATCGAGTTTTCCCGAATTATTGGGCTCGGATCCAAAATTTCACCACTTTTTACGATTTCTCGATTTTGGTGATTTTCCCTAGTGGTACCCCTAGGGAAATCCGGGAAAATTCGTCGGATTCCGACGAAGCCAATTCTCGATGCGTTGTGACCGGCAAGCTTCCAGTAGCTATCCCGATCGAGTTTTCCCGAATTATTGGGCTCGGATCCAAAATTTCACCACTTTTTACGATTTCTCGATTTTGGTGATTTTCCCTAGTGGTACCCCTAGGGAAATCCGGGAAAATTCGTCGGATTCCGACGAAGCCAATTCTCGATGCGTTGTGACCGGCAAGCTTCCAGTAGCTATCCCGATCGAGTTTTCCCGAATTATTGGGCTCGGATCCAAAATTTCACCACTTTTTACGATTTCTCGATTTTGGTGATTTTCCCTAGTGGTACCCCTAGGGAAATCCGGGAAAATTCGTCGGATTCCGACGAAGCCAATTCTCGATGCGTTGTGACCGGCAAGCTTCCAGTAGCTATCCCGATCGAGTTTTCCCGAATTATTGGGCTCGGATCCAAAATTTCACCACTTTTTACGATTTCTCGATTTTGGTGATTTTCCCTAGTGGTACCCCTAGGGAAATCCGGGAAAATTCGTCGGATTCCGACGAAGCCAATTCTCGATGCGTTGTGACCGGCAAGCTTCCAGTAGCTATCCCGATCGAGTTTTCCCGAATTATTGGGCTCGGATCCAAAATTTCACCACTTTTTACGATTTCTCGATTTTGGTGATTTTCCCTAGTGGTACCCCTAGGGAAATCCGGGAAAATTCGTCGGATTCCGACGAAGCCAATTCTCGATGCGTTGTGACCGGCAAGCTTCCAGTAGCTATCCCGATCGAGTTTTCCCGAATTATTGGGCTCGGATCCAAAATTTCACCACTTTTTACGATTTCTCGATTTTGGTGATTTTCCCTAGTGGTACCCCTAGGGAAATCCGGGAAAATTCGTCGGATTCCGACGAAGCCAATTCTCGATGCGTTGTGACCGGCAAGCTTCCAGTAGCTATCCCGATCGAGTTTTCCCGAATTATTGGGCTCGGATCCAAAATTTCACCACTTTTTACGATTTCTCGATTTTGGTGATTTTCCCTAGTGGTACCCCTAGGGAAATCCGGGAAAATTCGTCGGATTCCGACGAAGCCAATTCTCGATGCGTTGTGACCGGCAAGCTTCCAGTAGCTATCCCGATCGAGTTTTCCCGAATTATTGGGCTCGGATCCAAAATTTCACCACTTTTTACGATTTCTCGATTTTGGTGATTTTCCCTAGTGGTACCCCTAGGGAAATCCGGGAAAATTCGTCGGATTCCGACGAAGCCAATTCTCGATGCGTTGTGACCGGCAAGCTTCCAGTAGCTATCCCGATCGAGTTTTCCCGAATTATTGGGCTCGGATCCAAAATTTCACCACTTTTTACGATTTCTCGATTTTGGTGATTTTCCCTAGTGGTACCCCTAGGGAAATCCGGGAAAATTCGTCGGATTCCGACGAAGCCAATTCTCGATGCGTTGTGACCGGCAAGCTTCCAGTAGCTATCCCGATCGAGTTTTCCCGAATTATTGGGCTCGGATCCAAAATTTCACCACTTTTTACGATTTCTCGATTTTGGTGATTTTCCCTAGTGGTACCCCTAGGGAAATCCGGGAAAATTCGTCGGATTCCGACGAAGCCAATTCTCGATGCGTTGTGACCGGCAAGCTTCCAGTAGCTATCCCGATCGAGTTTTCCCGAATTATTGGGCTCGGATCCAAAATTTCACCACTTTTTACGATTTCTCGATTTTGGTGATTTTCCCTAGTGGTACCCCTAGGGAAATCCGGGAAAATTCGTCGGATTCCGACGAAGCCAATTCTCGATGCGTTGTGACCGGCAAGCTTCCAGTAGCTATCCCGATCGAGTTTTCCCGAATTATTGGGCTCGGATCCAAAATTTCACCACTTTTTACGATTTCTCGATTTTGGTGATTTTCCCTAGTGGTACCCCTAGGGAAATCCGGGAAAATTCGTCGGATTCCGACGAAGCCAATTCTCGATGCGTTGTGACCGGCAAGCTTCCAGTAGCTATCCCGATCGAGTTTTCCCGAATTATTGGGCTCGGATCCAAAATTTCACCACTTTTTACGATTTCTCGATTTTGGTGATTTTCCCTAGTGGTACCCCTAGGGAAATCCGGGAAAATTCGTCGGATTCCGACGAAGCCAATTCTCGATGCGTTGTGACCGGCAAGCTTCCAGTAGCTATCCCGATCGAGTTTTCCCGAATTATTGGGCTCGGATCCAAAATTTCACCACTTTTTACGATTTCTCGATTTTGGTGATTTTCCCTAGTGGTACCCCTAGGGAAATCCGGGAAAATTCGTCGGATTCCGACGAAGCCAATTCTCGATGCGTTGTGACCGGCAAGCTTCCAGTAGCTATCCCGATCGAGTTTTCCCGAATTATTGGGCTCGGATCCAAAATTTCACCACTTTTTACGATTTCTCGATTTTGGTGATTTTCCCTAGTGGTACCCCTAGGGAAATCCGGGAAAATTCGTCGGATTCCGACGAAGCCAATTCTCGATGCGTTGTGACCGGCAAGCTTCCAGTAGCTATCCCGATCGAGTTTTCCCGAATTATTGGGCTCGGATCCAAAATTTCACCACTTTTTACGATTTCTCGATTTTGGTGATTTTCCCTAGTGGTACCCCTAGGGAAATCCGGGAAAATTCGTCGGATTCCGACGAAGCCAATTCTCGATGCGTTGTGACCGGCAAGCTTCCAGTAGCTATCCCGATCGAGTTTTCCCGAATTATTGGGCTCGGATCCAAAATTTCACCACTTTTTACGATTTCTCGATTTTGGTGATTTTCCCTAGTGGTACCCCTAGGGAAATCCGGGAAAATTCGTCGGATTCCGACGAAGCCAATTCTCGATGCGTTGTGACCGGCAAGCTTCCAGTAGCTATCCCGATCGAGTTTTCCCGAATTATTGGGCTCGGATCCAAAATTTCACCACTTTTTACGATTTCTCGATTTTGGTGATTTTCCCTAGTGGTACCCCTAGGGAAATCCGGGAAAATTCGTCGGATTCCGACGAAGCCAATTCTCGATGCGTTGTGACCGGCAAGCTTCCAGTAGCTATCCCGATCGAGTTTTCCCGAATTATTGGGCTCGGATCCAAAATTTCACCACTTTTTACGATTTCTCGATTTTGGTGATTTTCCCTAGTGGTACCCCTAGGGAAATCCGGGAAAATTCGTCGGATTCCGACGAAGCCAATTCTCGATGCGTTGTGACCGGCAAGCTTCCAGTAGCTATCCCGATCGAGTTTTCCCGAATTATTGGGCTCGGATCCAAAATTTCACCACTTTTTACGATTTCTCGATTTTGGTGATTTTCCCTAGTGGTACCCCTAGGGAAATCCGGGAAAATTCGTCGGATTCCGACGAAGCCAATTCTCGATGCGTTGTGACCGGCAAGCTTCCAGTAGCTATCCCGATCGAGTTTTCCCGAATTATTGGGCTCGGATCCAAAATTTCACCACTTTTTACGATTTCTCGATTTTGGTGATTTTCCCTAGTGGTACCCCTAGGGAAATCCGGGAAAATTCGTCGGATTCCGACGAAGCCAATTCTCGATGCGTTGTGACCGGCAAGCTTCCAGTAGCTATCCCGATCGAGTTTTCCCGAATTATTGGGCTCGGATCCAAAATTTCACCACTTTTTACGATTTCTCGATTTTGGTGATTTTCCCTAGTGGTACCCCTAGGGAAATCCGGGAAAATTCGTCGGATTCCGACGAAGCCAATTCTCGATGCGTTGTGACCGGCAAGCTTCCAGTAGCTATCCCGATCGAGTTTTCCCGAATTATTGGGCTCGGATCCAAAATTTCACCACTTTTTACGATTTCTCGATTTTGGTGATTTTCCCTAGTGGTACCCCTAGGGAAATCCGGGAAAATTCGTCGGATTCCGACGAAGCCAATTCTCGATGCGTTGTGACCGGCAAGCTTCCAGTAGCTATCCCGATCGAGTTTTCCCGAATTATTGGGCTCGGATCCAAAATTTCACCACTTTTTACGATTTCTCGATTTTGGTGATTTTCCCTAGTGGTACCCCTAGGGAAATCCGGGAAAATTCGTCGGATTCCGACGAAGCCAATTCTCGATGCGTTGTGACCGGCAAGCTTCCAGTAGCTATCCCGATCGAGTTTTCCCGAATTATTGGGCTCGGATCCAAAATTTCACCACTTTTTACGATTTCTCGATTTTGGTGATTTTCCCTAGTGGTACCCCTAGGGAAATCCGGGAAAATTCGTCGGATTCCGACGAAGCCAATTCTCGATGCGTTGTGACCGGCAAGCTTCCAGTAGCTATCCCGATCGAGTTTTCCCGAATTATTGGGCTCGGATCCAAAATTTCACCACTTTTTACGATTTCTCGATTTTGGTGATTTTCCCTAGTGGTACCCCTAGGGAAATCCGGGAAAATTCGTCGGATTCCGACGAAGCCAATTCTCGATGCGTTGTGACCGGCAAGCTTCCAGTAGCTATCCCGATCGAGTTTTCCCGAATTATTGGGCTCGGATCCAAAATTTCACCACTTTTTACGATTTCTCGATTTTGGTGATTTTCCCTAGTGGTACCCCTAGGGAAATCCGGGAAAATTCGTCGGATTCCGACGAAGCCAATTCTCGATGCGTTGTGACCGGCAAGCTTCCAGTAGCTATCCCGATCGAGTTTTCCCGAATTATTGGGCTCGGATCCAAAATTTCACCACTTTTTACGATTTCTCGATTTTGGTGATTTTCCCTAGTGGTACCCCTAGGGAAATCCGGGAAAATTCGTCGGATTCCGACGAAGCCAATTCTCGATGCGTTGTGACCGGCAAGCTTCCAGTAGCTATCCCGATCGAGTTTTCCCGAATTATTGGGCTCGGATCCAAAATTTCACCACTTTTTACGATTTCTCGATTTTGGTGATTTTCCCTAGTGGTACCCCTAGGGAAATCCGGGAAAATTCGTCGGATTCCGACGAAGCCAATTCTCGATGCGTTGTGACCGGCAAGCTTCCAGTAGCTATCCCGATCGAGTTTTCCCGAATTATTGGGCTCGGATCCAAAATTTCACCACTTTTTACGATTTCTCGATTTTGGTGATTTTCCCTAGTGGTACCCCTAGGGAAATCCGGGAAAATTCGTCGGATTCCGACGAAGCCAATTCTCGATGCGTTGTGACCGGCAAGCTTCCAGTAGCTATCCCGATCGAGTTTTCCCGAATTATTGGGCTCGGATCCAAAATTTCACCACTTTTTACGATTTCTCGATTTTGGTGATTTTCCCTAGTGGTACCCCTAGGGAAATCCGGGAAAATTCGTCGGATTCCGACGAAGCCAATTCTCGATGCGTTGTGACCGGCAAGCTTCCAGTAGCTATCCCGATCGAGTTTTCCCGAATTATTGGGCTCGGATCCAAAATTTCACCACTTTTTACGATTTCTCGATTTTGGTGATTTTCCCTAGTGGTACCCCTAGGGAAATCCGGGAAAATTCGTCGGATTCCGACGAAGCCAATTCTCGATGCGTTGTGACCGGCAAGCTTCCAGTAGCTATCCCGATCGAGTTTTCCCGAATTATTGGGCTCGGATCCAAAATTTCACCACTTTTTACGATTTCTCGATTTTGGTGATTTTCCCTAGTGGTACCCCTAGGGAAATCCGGGAAAATTCGTCGGATTCCGACGAAGCCAATTCTCGATGCGTTGTGACCGGCAAGCTTCCAGTAGCTATCCCGATCGAGTTTTCCCGAATTATTGGGCTCGGATCCAAAATTTCACCACTTTTTACGATTTCTCGATTTTGGTGATTTTCCCTAGTGGTACCCCTAGGGAAATCCGGGAAAATTCGTCGGATTCCGACGAAGCCAATTCTCGATGCGTTGTGACCGGCAAGCTTCCAGTAGCTATCCCGATCGAGTTTTCCCGAATTATTGGGCTCGGATCCAAAATTTCACCACTTTTTACGATTTCTCGATTTTGGTGATTTTCCCTAGTGGTACCCCTAGGGAAATCCGGGAAAATTCGTCGGATTCCGACGAAGCCAATTCTCGATGCGTTGTGACCGGCAAGCTTCCAGTAGCTATCCCGATCGAGTTTTCCCGAATTATTGGGCTCGGATCCAAAATTTCACCACTTTTTACGATTTCTCGATTTTGGTGATTTTCCCTAGTGGTACCCCTAGGGAAATCCGGGAAAATTCGTCGGATTCCGACGAAGCCAATTCTCGATGCGTTGTGACCGGCAAGCTTCCAGTAGCTATCCCAATCGAGTTTTCCCGAATTATTGGGCTCGGATCCAAAATTTCACCACTTTTTACGATTTCTCGATTTTGGTGATTTTCCCTAGTGGTACCCCTAGGGAAATCCGGGAAAATTCGTCGGATTCCGACGAAGCCAATTCTCGATGCGTTGTGACCGGCAAGCTTCCAGTAGCTATCCCAATCGAGTTTTCCCGAATTATTGGGCTCGGATCCAAAATTTCACCACTTTTTACGATTTCTCGATTTTGGTGATTTTCCCTAGTGGTACCCCTAGGGAAATCCGGGAAAATTCGTCGGATTCCGACGAAGCCAATTCTCGATGCGTTGTGACCGGCAAGCTTCCAGTAGCTATCCCAATCGAGTTTTCCCGAATTATTGGGCTCGGATCCAAAATTTCACCACTTTTTACGATTTCTCGATTTTGGTGATTTTCCCTAGTGGTACCCCTAGGGAAATCCGGGAAAATTCGTCGGATTCCGACGAAGCCAATTCTCGATGCGTTGTGACCGGCAAGCTTCCAGTAGCTATCCCAATCGAGTTTTCCCGAATTATTGGGCTCGGATCCAAAATTTCACCACTTTTTACGATTTCTCGATTTTGGTGATTTTCCCTAGTGGTACCCCTAGGGAAATCCGGAAAATTCGTCGGATTCCGACGAAGCCAATTCTCGATGCGTTGTGACCGGCAAGCTTCCAGTAGCTATCCCAATCGAGTTTTCCCGAATTATTGGGCTCGGATCCAAAATTTCACCACTTTTTACGATTTCTCGATTTTGGTGATTTTCCCTAGTGGTACCCCTAGGGAAATCCGGGAAAATTCGTCGGATTCCGACGAAGCCAATTCTCGATGCGTTGTGACCGGCAAGCTTCCAGTAGCTATCCCAATCGAGTTTTCCCGAATTATTGGGCTCGGATCCAAAATTTCACCACTTTTTACGATTTCTCGATTTTGGTGATTTTCCCTAGTGGTACCCCTAGGGAAATCCGGGAAAATTCGTCGGATTCCGACGAAGCCAATTCTCGATGCGTTGTGACCGGCAAGCTTCCAGTAGCTATCCCAATCGAGTTTTCCCGAATTATTGGGCTCGGATCCAAAATTTCACCACTTTTTACGATTTCTCGATTTTGGTGATTTTCCCTAGTGGTACCCCTAGGGAAATCCGGGAAAATTCGTCGGATTCCGACGAAGCCAATTCTCGATGCGTTGTGACCGGCAAGCTTCCAGTAGCTATCCCAATCGAGTTTTCCCGAATTATTGGGCTCGGATCCAAAATTTCACCACTTTTTACGATTTCTCGATTTTGGTGATTTTCCCTAGTGGTACCCCTAGGGAAATCCGGGAAAATTCGTCGGATTCCGACGAAGCCAATTCTCGATGCGTTGTGACCGGCAAGCTTCCAGTAGCTATCCCAATCGAGTTTTCCCGAATTATTGGGCTCGGATCCAAAATTTCACCACTTTTTACGATTTCTCGATTTTGGTGATTTTCCCTAGTGGTACCCCTAGGGAAATCCGGGAAAATTCGTCGGATTCCGACGAAGCCAATTCTCGATGCGTTGTGACCGCAAGCTTCCAGTAGCTATCCCAATCGAGTTTTCCCGAATTATTGGGCTCGGATCCAAAATTTCACCACTTTTTACGATTTCTCGATTTTGGTGATTTTCCCTAGTGGTACCCCTAGGGAAATCCGGGAAAATTCGTCGGATTCCGACGAAGCCAATTCTCGATGCGTTGTGACCGGCAAGCTTCCAGTAGCTATCCCAATCGAGTTTTCCCGAATTATTGGGCTCGGATCCAAAATTTCACCACTTTTTACGATTTCTCGATTTTGGTGATTTTCCCTAGTGGTACCCCTAGGGAAATCCGGGAAAATTCGTCGGATTCCGACGAAGCCAATTCTCGATGCGTTGTGACCGGCAAGCTTCCAGTAGCTATCCCAATCGAGTTTTCCCGAATTATTGGGGCTCGGATCCAAAATTTCACCACTTTTTTACGATTTCTCGATTTTGGTGATTTTCCCTAGTGGTACCCCTAGGGAAATCCGGGAAAATTCGTCGGATTCCGACGAAGCCAAT
>CANTUQ010000513.1:0-62941 GCA_947683425.1 Excoecaria cochinchinensis
GGCAAGCTTCCAGTAGCTATTCCAATCAGGTTTTCCGAATTATTGTACTCGATCCAAAATTTCACCACTTTTTACGATTTCTCGATTCTGGTGATTTTCCCTAGTGGTACCCCTAGGGAAATCCGTAAAATTCGTCGGATTCCGACGAAGCCAATTCTCGATGCGTTGTGACCGGCAAGCTTCCAGTAGCTATTCCAATCAGGTTTTCCCGAATTATTGGACTCGGATCCTAAAATTTCACCACTTTTTACGATTTCTCGATTCTGGTGATTTTCCCTAGTGTACCCCTAGGGAAATCCGTAAAAATTCGTCGGATTCCGACGAAGCCAATTCTCGATGCGTTGTGACCGGCAAGCTTCCAGTAGCTATTCCAATCAGGTTTTCCCGAATTATTGGACTCGGATCCAAAATTTCACCACTTTTTACGATTTCTCGATTCTGGTGATTTTCCCTAGTGGTACCCCTAGGGAAATCCGTAAAAATTCGTCGGATTCCGACGAAGCCAATTCTCGATGCGTTGTGACCGGCAAGCTTCCAGTAGCTATTCCAATCAGGTTTTCCCGAATTATTGGACTCGGATCCAAAATTTCACCACTTTTTACGATTTCTCGATTCTGGTGATTTTTCCTACCCCTAGGGAAATCCGTAAAAATTCGTCGGATTCCGACGAAGCCAATTCTCGATGCGTTGTGACCGGCAAGCTTCCAGTAGCTATTCCAATCAGGTTTTCCCGAATTATTGGACTCGGATCCAAAATTTCACCACTTTTTACGATTTCTCGATTCTGGTGATTTTCCCTAGTGGTACCCCTAGGGAAATCCGTAAAAATTCGTCGGATTCCGACGAAGCCAATTCTCGATGCGTTGTGACCGGCAAGCTTCCAGTAGCTATTCCAATCAGGTTTTCCCGAATTATTTGACTCGGATCCAAAATTTCACCACTTTTTACGATTTCTCGATTCTGGTGATTTTCCCTAGTGGTACCCTAGGGAAATCCGTAAAATTCGTCGGATTCCGACGAAGCCAATTCTCGATGCGTTGTGACGGCAAGCTTCCAGTAGCTATTCCAATCAGGTTTTCCCGAATTATTGGACTCGGATCCAAAATTTCACCACTTTTTACGATTTCTCGATTCTGGTGATTTTCCCTAGTGGTACCCCTAGGGAAATCGTAAAAATTCATCGGATTCCGACGAAGCCAATTCTCGATGCGTGTGACCGGCAAGCTTCCAGTAGCTATTCCAATCAGGTTTTCCCGAATTATTGGACTCGGATCCAAAATTTCACCACTTTTTACGATTTCTCGATTCTGGTGATTTTCCCTAGTGGTACCCCTAGGGAAATCCGTAAAAATTCGTCGGATTTCTCGACGAAGGCCAATTCTCGATGCGTTGTGACCGGCAAGCTTCCAGTAGCTATTCCAATCAGGTTTTCCCGAATTATTGGACTCGGATCCAAATTTCACCACTTTTTACGATTTCTCGATTCTGGTGATTTTCCCTAGTGGTACCCCTAGGGAAATCCGTAAAAATTCGTCGGATTCGACGAAGCCAATTCTCGATGCGTTGTGACGGCAAGCTTCCAGTAGCTATTCCAATCAGGTTTTCCCGAATTATTGGACTCGGATCCAAAATTTCACCACTTTTTACGATTTCTCGATTCTGGTGATTTTCCCTTGTGGTACCCCTAGGGAAATCCGTAAAAATTCGTCGGATTCCGACGAAACCAATTCTCGATGCGTTGTAACCGGCAAGCTTCCGGTAGCTATTCCAATCAGGTTTTCCCGAATTATTGGACTCGGATCATAAATTTCACCACTTTTTACGATTTCTCGATTCTGGTGATTTTCCCTAGTGGTACCCCTAGGGAAATCCGTAAAAATTCGTCGGATTCCGACGAAGCCAATTCTCGATGCGTTGTGACCGGCAGGCTTCCGGTAGCTATTCCAATCAGGTTTTCCCGAATTATTGGACTCGGATCCAAAATTTCACCACTTTTACGATTTCTCGATTCTGGTGATTTTTCCTAGTGGTACCCCTAGGGAAATCCGTAAAAATTCGTCGGATTCCGACGAAGCCAATTCTTGATGCATTGTGACCGGCAAGCTTCCGGTAGCTATTCCAATCAGGTTTTCCCGAATTATTGGACTCGGATCCAAAATTTCACCACTTTTTACGATTTTTCGATTCTGGTGATTTTTCCTAGTGGTACCCCTAGGAAAATCCGTAAAAATTCGTCGGATTCCGACGAAGCCAATTCTCGATGCGTTGTGACCGGCAAGCTTCCGGTAGCTATTCAATCAGGTTTTCCCGAATTATTGGACTCGGATCCAAAATTTCACCACTTTTTACGATTTCTCGATTCTGGTGATTTTCCCTAGTGGTACCCCTATGAAAATCCGTAAAAATTCGTCGGATTTCGACGAAGTCAATTCTCGATGCGTTATGACCGGCAAGCTTCCGGTAGCTATTCCAATAAGGTTTTCCCGAATTATTGGACTCGGATTATAAATTTCACCACTTTTACGATTTCTCGATTCTGGTGATTTTCCCTAGTGGTACCCCTAGGGAAATCCGTAAAAATTCGTCGGATTCCGACGAAGCCAATTCTCGATGCGTTGTGACCGGCAAGCTTCCAGTAGCTATTCCAATCAGGTTTTCCCGAATTATTGGACTCGGATCCAAAATTTCACACTTTTTACGATTTCTCGATTCTGGTTATTTTCCCTAGTGGATTACGGGGTTTTGCTTTCTATTTCCAGGTTTGTCATTTTATTTTCATTTTTCTTTTCATTTCTTCTTTCTCTCATTGCATTTAATTTCGGCATGTTCATGCATAACTAAAGTACATTTTGTTTATGGTTATTCTCTGTTTACATTCCTGTTTCGTTTATCTATTCTGTTTTCCTTTTGTGTATTTGGTTTTGTTAATTTCTTCATTTGTCTTCATATTTACTTCCCTTTAGTTTTCATTTTCTATTTACCCAACACGTCCAGAAATGGTGAGAACAAAGAATCCCTCTGTTTCTCATACTGAGCAAGAAGAGCAGGAAGTTGAAGTGATGAACATTTCTTCTCATTATGGTGCCTTGTTTCCTATCTTCTCTGTAGATGAAGGCAGTAGGTATTTAACTCTTCGTAATAGGCATTTGATGCAATGTAAGTATTTTCCTGACTCTTTACTTAATCAAATTGGCATGTTAGAAGTAGTTAATGACATGTTAAGAGTATGTGGGTTGTTTAAATTTGCTTCTATGCATGAAAATGTGCGTCCTGATTTAGTTTTAGAATTCTATACCACATTAAAAAAGAATGATGATAATGAGAATTGGTTAGATTTTAGGATGGCTGGTACACCTTATACTTTAACCTATTTTATGATGAATAGGATATTTAGATTTTCTCAAACGGGTTTAACTGAGCCACCTAAATCGTTTAAGCCACATGAATTTTGGACATTTTTGACTGATTTGCAAACTCGTTATAGGGCTAGGGATGCTAAATCCATGTTTATTAAAGATTTAAGATATTGGATTTTGCATAGGATTTTAGCTTCTTTGGTTTTTAATAGGTCCGAATTCAATAGAGTTTCATATAATGAATTGTTTTTGATGTGGTGTGTACATAAACGCAAGGACGTATGTTGGCCTTTTTGGATAGTAAGTCAATTGTTGCAATGTGTACATAAGCATGATTCACCTTTAACACATGGGCATGTTATTTCTAGTCTTGCGAACAATTTAGATGTTGATCTTGATGCCTATTATAGAGTTTTTCCTTGCCATTATTTTATTAAGACTATGTTAGTTCGTGGAGAAATTGTTGGCAATAATTTTCAGGAAATTCCGGCACGTGCTCGATCATGTTGGAGGGATATTGCTGGAAATGCTGCGCCACAAGTTGAGGAACAAGAAGAAGAAGAGGGTGAGGAGCAATCTAGTGGTGATGCTTCAATGCCTGAGGTTCCTACTGCACCTGAAGTTGGCTCATCTAGCCAAAATATGCCAGCAATGTTTGATCAAATTCTTAGCAACTTGCACCATATACAAGATCAACAAACTGTTTTGGCTAGAAGGCAAAGGAGGTTAGAGTACAAGTTTGATCAATTCATCACCCAAGTTGGGTTTAGGGTTCCTTCGCCTCCACCTTCACCATGATAGGGGAGTTTTCTTTATCTTCATTTCATTTATTTCTTTTTACTTGTTTTTGTGTGTCATTCCTACACATTGAGGACAATGTTGGTTCTAAGTGTGGGGGAGTGATTGTGTTATGTGTTGTGATATTTGTGACTTTGTTTGTGAGTTTGTGTATGTATTATGTATGGAAATTGCATTAATGTTTTTTTTGTGTGTTTTTATATTTCAATTAAGCTTTTAAGTAAGCTTTATTATGAAGCATTGTTTATTTGGTATATGATATAGGTTGTTAAGTTCATTATCTTTTATGCTTATTTTTATCAGTTTTTCAAAATTTTTGAGATGTGTTTTAAGTTTTTCAAGTTATTTGGTTTTACTTATTTCAACATTATAGATTATTTAGTTTCTTTATCTACCATGTTTTTAAAGTTAGAATTTGCTCATTTTGTTTAAAATTTTAAGTTTCTAATTGCCTATGGAAACTATAGCCATAATACTTGCCCTTATTTCTTTTCAATAATGGATGAGAACTTGAAAAAAATAAAAAGAAAAGTTAAAAGTGGGATGGAGCATAAAATGCACCCACTTAAGTTATAAAAAGACAAAAATAGCAAGATGTATATTCAAAATTTTAAAAATATGGGATGGAGCGTAAAACGCACCCATATTTAACTTCTCTTGCTATGCATGGAATTAAATAAAAAAATATATATATCCATGTAAGAAAGAATATAAAAGAAAAAGAGTCTAAAAATGCCATGAGATTTGATTAAGGGTAAGTGAGCTTCAATTGTCCTAAAAGGTGACTAGAAATCTTAGATTTTCAACTTTTATGATCAATTTTCTCTCTTTGATTCATGTTTAGTTTTTGAGACTTTATATTCTTTATGTTGGAAGTAGTAAAGTTAGAAAACTTGTTGAATTTTTAATGCATATTTTGAATTTTGATTTACTGATATGTGTGAGTATTTGGGATAGGATCTTTGCAACTCTAGTGTATATGCTGAATGGACATTGCTTTGTAATTATGTTTACTGGCTGTTGAATTTATTCATGTCTTTTCTCTTGCTTGAGGACAAGCAAGGGTTAAGTGTGGGGGAATTTGATAGGAGCTAAATTGAAGTATAATTTAGTATTTATTTTGTGTGAATTTATGTAATTAATCATGTAATTGTTTGTAAAAATTTGATGTGATATGTTAAACTATGTTTATTTGTACCTGTTGAGTGTTTATTTTGTTATTTGTGTTTTTAGGTGAAGAAACGAAAAGAAGAAGTAAATAGAATGAGAGGATCATGAAAGAGGAATAGGTCACGCCGTGACCAGGAGTCACGTGACGTGACTTGCTGAGAAGAAAGAAGAGGAAGGAGGAAAAGAAGAGAAAGAAGCTGAGAAGAGACGAGTCACGCCGTGAGCAAAGGTCACTCGACGTGACTGAAGAAAAGAAAGAAGAAAAAGAGAAAGAAAAGAAGGGAAGGACTGAGAGAGAGGGGTCACGGCGTGAGCAAAGGTCACGCGACGTGACGCGTTAGAGAGGCCAGGAAAGGAAGGGAAAAGAGAAGAGGAAAGAAGAGAAGGAGGCGAGGAAACGCGACGTGAGCGCCAGTCACGCCACACACGCGAGAAGACACGCCGTGAGAGGGAGTAACGCGACGTGACTGGCCAGAGAAGGAAGAGAAATCCGAGAGAAAGAAAGAAAGAAGAAAAGAAGGAGCGCGTTCTGTCGCGATCGCGACACCGTTGCGAGCGCGACAGAAACGACCGTTGGACGATTTTGGGCCAAAATTCACATGAAAAGTCATTCTTTTTCACCAAATTGTGCAACCATTCCCAAGAGACATCTTCAAGAGACATCAACTTTCAATCAACATCTATAAATATTAGTTCAACTGTAATTTTTAGTGTGGAATTTTTTATTAAGTAATTTTTCTGTATTTTGCAAAACAAATATTTCTTAGTTAAATTTGTATTTAGTTTTATGGTTTGAAGAAGAAGATCAAGGAGGAGAAACATATTTCAAGAGATTGAGAAAAGGGTTGAAGAACTTCTATCTTATTCTCTTATTTTTTATTCTTCTCCAATATTTTTATGAATATCATTTTAATGAATTTTAATGAATTTGCATGTTTTTATTCTTTCTATTTTCATCTACTTTAATAGTCTTTCATTGTAGATTTTCTATTAGTATCTTTTGAATGATTTTTATAAGTTAAAGTAATTCGAGAGTTTGCTTTATCTGACATCTAATAGAATTTCATTATTAAGATATATTTAAGAGATTGGTATATTGAGATAATTGCTATAGGTTAGTGTCTATTCTTAAAATATGTAATTAGAAACCTCTAATTCATTAATGAAAATTGTGAGTTAGAATTTTAATTGTATGTTTTAGGCATTTTAATTCATGTCGAGAGAGTGAGTTAAAAATTTATTCTAACTTGGCTTGCATGAAAGATGAATAAATGTAAATCAAAATGATGGATCAAATTCATTATGTTTAGTTCTTCATTCATATACTATTTATCTTCTTCTGATAAACATAAATTAGGTTTAAATTAAGTAGTTCTAATTCAACCATCAAATTTATTATCATTGTAAACAAGATTAAAATCAATTAGTAATAGTGTGTAAACACGTTCCTCGTGGGATCGACATCTTAAGTACTATTGCGGTACACCGTATACTTGCGGTATGTTGCATCATTAGAAAATGCACAACAATTTTCCCAAGTGGTACCCCTTCAGAAATCTGTAAAAATTAGTCAGATTTCGAAGAAGCCAATTCTCGATGCATTGTGACCGGTATGCTCTCAGTATCCATTCCAATCAAATTTTTCTAAATTATATGACTTACATCCAAATTTTCACCACTTTTTATAATTTTTCGATTTTAGTGATTTTTCCTAGTATAATTCGTTCAGAAATCTGTAAAAATTCGTGATATTTCGAGGAAGCCAATTCTCGATGCATTGTGACCGGTATGCTTCCAGTATCCATTTAAATGAAGTTTTTCCAAATTATAGGACTCACATCCAAAATTTTAACACTTTTTATGATTTTTCGAATTTAGTGATTTTCTCTAGTATAAAGCCTTCAGAAATGCAAAAAAAATTCGTCAGATTTCAAAGAAGTCAATTCTCGATGCATTGTGACCGGTATGCTTCTAGTATCCATTCCAATGAAGTTTTTCCAAATTATAGGACTCACATCAAAAATTTCTCCACTTTTTATGATTTTTCGATTTTAGTAATTTTTCCTAGTATAATGCCTTCAGAAATGCAAAACAATTTGCCAGATTTTGAGGAAGCCAATTCTCGATGCATTGTGACCGGTATGCTTCAAGTATTCATTCCAATGAGGTTTTTCTAAATTATAGGACTCACATCAAAAATTTTACCACTTTTTATGATTTTTCGATTTTAGTGACTTTTCCTAGTATAATGCTTTCAAAATCTGTAAAAAATTTTCAGATTTCGAGGAAGTTAATTCTCGATGCATTGTGACCGGTATGCTTCCAGTATCCATTCTAATCAACTTTTTCTAAATTATAGCACTCACATCAAAAAATTTACCACTTTTTATGATTTTTCGATTTTAGTGATTTTTCCTAGTATAATACCTTCAGAAATCTGTAAAAATTTGTCAGATTTCGAGAAAGTTAATTCTCGATGCATTGTGACCGGTATGCTTCCAGTATCCATTCCAATGAAATTTTTCTAAATTATAGGACTCACATAAAAAATTTCACCACTTTTTATGATTTTTCGATTTTAATGATTTTTCCTAGTATAATGCATTCAAAAATCTGTAAAAATTCGTCAGATTTCGAGGAAGCCAATTCTCTATGCATTGTGACCAGTATGCTTTCAGTATCCATTCCAATGAGGTTTTTCTAAATTATAGGACTCACATCAAAAATTTCACCAGTTTTTTTGATTTTTCGATTTTAGTGATTTTCGCTAGTATAATGCCTTCAGAAATCGGTAAAAATTCGTAAGATTTCGAGAAAGCCAATTCTCGATGCATTGTGATCGGTATGCTTCCAGTATCCATTTACATGAAATTTTTTCAAATTATAGGACTCACATCCAAAATTTCACCACTTTTTATGATTTTTCGATTTTAGTGATTTTCGCTAGTATAATGCTTTCATAAATATGTAAAAATTCGTCAGATTTCGAGGAAGCCAATTCTCGATGCATTGTGACCGGTATGGGTCGAGTATCCATTCCAATGAAGTTTTTCCAAATTATAGGATTCACATCCAAAATTTTATCACTTTTTATTATTTTTCGATTTTAGTGATTTTCCCTAGTATAATGCCTTCAGAAATCTGTAAAAATTCGTGAGATTGCGAGAAAGCCAATTCTCGATGCATTGTGACCGGTATGCTTCAATTATCCATTCCAATGAAGTTTTTCCAAATTATAGGATTCACATCCAAAATTTCACCACTTTTTATGATTTTTCGATTTTAGTGATTTTCTCTAGTATAATGCCTTCAGAAATTTAAAAAAATTCGTCAGATTTCGAGGAAGCCAATTCTCGATGCATTGTGACCGGTATGCTTCCAGTAACCATTCCAATGAATTTTTTTCAAATTATAGGACTCACATCGAAAATTTTTCCACTTGTTATGATTTTTCAAATTTAGTGATTTTCCCTAGTATAATGCCTTCAGAAATGCAAAAAAATTCGTCAGATTTTGAGGAAGTCAATTCTCGATGCATTGTGACCGGTATGCTTCGAGTATCCATTCAAACGAAGTTTTTCCAAATTATAGGATTCACATCCAAAATTTCTCCACTTTTTATGATTTTTCGATTTTAGTGATTTTTCCTAATATAATGCCTTCAGAAATGTAAAAAAATTCGTCAGATTTCGATGAAGCCAATTCTCGATGCATTGTGACCGGTATGTTTCGAGTATCCATTCCAATGAAGTTTTTCCAAATTATATGATTCACATCCAAAATTTTACCGCTTTTTATTATTTTTCGATTTTAGTGATTTTCCCTAGTATAATGCCTTCAGAAATCTTTAAAAATTCGTGAGATTTCGAGAAAGCCAATTCTCGATGCATTGTGACCGGTATGCTTCGAGTATCTATTCCAATGAAGTTTTTCCAAATTATAGGATTCACATCAAAAATTTCACTACTTTTTATAATTTTTCGATTTTAGTGATTTTCTCTAGTATAATGCCTTCAGAAATTTAAAAAAATTCGTCAGATTTCGAGGAAGCCAATTCTAGATGCATTGTGACCGGTATGCTTCCAGTAACCATTCCAATGAATTTTTTCCAAATTATAGGATTCACATCAAAAATTTTACCACTTTTTATTATTTTTCGATTTTAGTGATTTTCCCTAGTATAATGCCTTCAGAAATGCAAAAAAATTCGTCAAATTTCGAGGAAGACAATTCTCAATGCATTGTGACCGGTATGCTTCGAGTATCCATTACAACGAAGTTTTTCCAAATTATAGGATTCACATCCAAAATTTCTCCACTTTTTATGATTTTTCGATTTTAGTGATTTTTCCTAGTATAATGCCTTCAGAAATGTAAAAAAAATCGTCAGATTTTGAGGAATCCAATTTTCGATGCATTGTGACCGGTATGCTTCGAGTATCCATTCCAATGAAGTTTTTCCAAATTATAGGATTCACATCCAAAATTTTACCACTTTTTATGATTTTTTTGATTTTAGTGATTTTTCCTAGTATAATGCCTTCAGAAATTTAAAAAAATTCGTCAGATTTCGAGGAAGCCAATTCTCGATGCATTGTGACCGGTATGTTTCGAGTATCCATTCCAATGAAATTTTTTCAAATTATAGGACTCACATCCAAAATTTCTCCACTTTTTATGTTTTTTCGATTTTAGTGATTTTCTCTAGTATAATGCCTTCAGAAATTTTAAAAAATTCGTCAGATTTCGAGGAAGTCAATTCTCGATGCATTGTGACCGGTATGCTTCGAGTATCCATTCCAATGAAGTTTTTTCAAATTATAGGATTCATATCCAAAATTTTACCACTTTTTATTATTTTTCGATTTTAGTGATTTTTCCTAATATAATGCCTTCAGAAATCTGTAAAAATTCGTGAGATTTCGAGAAAGCCAATTCTCGATGCATTGTGACCGGTATGCTTCGAGTATCCATTCCAATGAAGTTTTTCCAAATTATAGGATTCACATCCAAAATTTCACCACTTTTTATAATTTTTCGATTTTAGTGATTTTCTCTAGTATAATGCCTTCAGAAATTTAAAAAAATTCGTCAGATTTCGAGGAAGCCAATTCTCGATTCATTTTGACCGGTATGCTTCCAGTAACCATTCCAATGAAGTTTTTCCAAATTATAGGACTCACATCCAAAATTTCTCCACTTGTTATGATTTTTCGATTTTAGTGATTTTCCCTAGTATAATGCCTTCAGAAATGAAAAAAAATTCGTCAGATTTCGAGGAAGCCAATTCTCGATGCATTGTGACCGGTATGCTTCGAGCATCCATTCAAACAAAGTTTTTCCAAATTATAGGATTCACATCCAAAATTTCTCCACTTTTTATGATTTTTCGATTTTAGTGATTTTTTTAGTATAATGCCTTCAGAAATGAAAAAAAAAAATTCGTCAGATTTCGTGGAAGCCAATTCTCGATGCATTGTGACCGGTATGCTTCGAGTATCCATTCCAATAAAGTTTTTCCAAATTATAGGATTCACATCCAAAATTTTACCACTTTTTATTATTTTTCGATTTTAGTGATTTTTCCTAGTATAATGCCTTGAGAAATGCACAAAAATTCGTCAGATTTCAAGGAAGCCAATTCTCGATGCATTGTGATCGGTATGCTTCGAGTATCCATTCCAATGAAGTTTTTCCAAATTATAGGATTCACATCCAAAATTTTACCACTTTTTATTATTTTTCGATTTTAGTGATTTTCTCTAGTATAATGCCTTCAGAAATCTGTAAAAATTCGTCAGATTTCGAGAAAACCAATTCTCGATGCATTGTGACCGGTATGCTTCGAGTATCCATTCCAATGCAGTTTTTCCAAATTATAGGATTCACATCCAAAATTTCAACACTTTTTATGATTTTTCGATTTTAGTGATTTTCCCTAGTATAATGCCTTCAGAAATTTAAAAAAATTCGTCAGATTTCGAGGAAGCCAATTCTCGATGCATTGTGACCGGTATGCTTCCAGTAACCATTCCAATGAAGTTTTTCCAAATTATAGGACTCACATCCAAAATTTCTCCACTTTTTATGTTTTTTCGATTTGAGTGATTTTCCCTAGTATAATGCCTTCAGAAATGTAAAAAAATTCGTCAGATTTTGAGGAAGCCAATTCTCGATGCATTGTGACCGGTACGCTTCCAGTATCAATTCCAATGAGATTTTTCTAAATTATAAGACTCACATCCAAAATTTTACCACTTTTTATGATTTTTCGATTTTTGTGATTTTCCCTAGTATAATGCCTTCAGAAATTTGTAAAAATTTGTCAGATTTCGAGGAAGTCAATTCTCGTTGCATTGTGACCGGTATGCTTCCAGCATCCATTCCAATGAAGTTTTTCCAAATTATAGGACTCACATCCAAAATTTTACCAATTTTTATGATTTTTCGATTTTAGTGATTTTCCCTTGTATAATGCCTTCAGAAATCTGTAAAAATTCGTGAGATTTCGACCAACCCAATTCTCGATGCATTGTGACCGGTATGCTTTCAGTATCCATTTAAATGAAGTTTTTCCAAATTATAGGACTCACATCCAAAATTTCAACACTTTTTAGGATTTTTCAATTTTAGTGATTTTCTCTAGTATAATGCCTTCAAAATTGAAAAAAAAAAATCGTAAGATTTCGAGGAAGCCAATTCTCGATGCATTATGACCGGTATGCTTCTAGTATCCATTCCAATGAAGTTTTTCCAAATTATAGGACTCACATTAAAAATTTCACCACTTTTTATGATTTTTCGATTTTAGTGATTTTCCCTAGTATAATGCCTTCAGAAATTTGTAAAAATTCGTCAGATTTCGAGGAAGTCAATTCTCGTTGCATTGTGACCGGTATGCTTCCAGCATCCATTCCAATGAAATTTTTCCAAATTATAGGACTCACATCCAAAATTTTACCAATTTTTAAGATTTTTCGATTTTAGTGATTTTCCCTTGTATAATGCCTTCAGAAATCTGTAAAAATTCGTGAGATTTCGACCAACCCAATTCTCGATGCATTGTGACCGGTATGCTTCCAGTATCCATTTAAATGAAGTTTTTCCAAATCATAGGACTCACATCCAAAATTTCAACACTTTTTAGGATTTTTCAATTTTAGTGATTTTCTCTAGTATAATGCCTTCACAATTGAAAAAAAAAATCGTAAGATTTCGAGGAAGCTAATTCTCGATGCATTATGACCGGTATGCTTCTAGTATCCATTCCAATGAAGTTTTTCCAAATTATAGGACTCACATTAAAAATTTCACCACTTTTTATGATTTTTCGATTTTAGTAATTTTCTCTAGTATAATGCCTTCAGAATTGCAAAAAAAATTCGTCAGATTTCGAGTAAGTCAATTCTCGATGCATTGTGACCGGTATGCTTCCATTATCCATTCCAATGAAGTTTTTCTAAATTATAGGACACACATAAAAAATTTCACAATTTTTTATAATTTTTCGATTTTAGTGATTTTCTCTATTAATATGCCTTCAGAAATCTGTAAAAATTCATCAGATTTCGAGGTAGTCAATTCTCGATGCAATTTGTACGGTATGCTTCAAGTATCCATTCCAATGAAGTTTTTTCAAATTATAGGACTCACATCCAAAATTTCACCACTTTTTATGATTTTTCGATTTTAGTGATTTTCCCTAGTATAATGCCTTCAGAAATTTGTAAAAATTCGTCAGATTTCGAGGAAGTCAATTCTCGTTGCATTGTGACCGGTATGCTTCCAGCATCCATTCCAATGAAGTTTTTCCAAATTATAGGACTCACATCCAAAATTTTACTAATTTTTATGATTTTTCGATTTTAGTGATTTTCCCTTGTATAATGCCTTCAGAAATCTGTAAAAATTCGTGAGATTTCGACCAACCCAATTCTCGATGCATTGTGACCGGTATGCTTCCAGTATCCATTTAAATGAAGTTTTTCCAAATTATAGGACTCACATCAAAAATTTCAACACTTTTTAGGATTTTTCAATTTTAGTGATTTTCTCTAGTATAATGCCTTCATAATTGAAAAAAAAAATCGTAAGATTTCGAGGAAGCCAATTCTCGATGCATTATGACCGGTATGCTTCTAGTATCCATTCCAATGAAGTTTTTCCAACTTATAGGACTCACATTAAAAATTTCACCACTTTTTATGATTTTTCGATTTTAGTAATTTTCTCTAGTATAATGCCTTCAGAATTGCATAAAAAATTCGTCAGATTTCGAGTAAGTCAATTCTCGATGCATTGTGACCGGTATGCTTCCAGTATCCATTCCAATGAAGTTTTTCTAAAGTATAGGACACACATAAAAAATTTCACAATTTTTTATAATTTTTCGATTTTAGTGATTTTCTCTATTAATATGCCTTCAGAAATCTGTAAAAATTCGTCATATTTCGAGGTAGTCAATTCTCGATGCAATTTGTCCGGTATGCTTCAAGTATCCATTCCAATGAAGTTTTTTCAAATTATAGGACTCACATCCAAAATTTCACCACTTTTTATGATTTTTCGATTTTAGTGATTTTTCCTAGTATAATGCCTTCAGAAATGCAAAAAAAAATCGTCAGATTTCGAGGAAGCAAATTCTCGATGCATTGTGACCGGTATTCTTCCAGTATCCATTCTAATGAGATTTTTCTAAATTATAGGACTCACATAAAAAATTCTACCACTTTTTATGATTTTTCAATTTTAGTGATTTTTCCTAGTATAATGCCTTCACTAATCTGTAAAAATTCGTCAGATTTCGAGAAAGTCAATTCTCGATGCATTGTGACCGGTATGGTTCCAGTATGCATTCCAATGAAGTTTTTCCAAATTATAGGTCTCACATCCAAAATTTCTTTACTTTTTATGATTTTTCGACTTTAGTGATTTTCTCTAGTATAATGCATTCAGAAATCTGTAAAAATTCGTCAGATATCGAGGAAGCAAATTCTCGATGCGTTGTGACCGGTATGCTTCCAGTATCCATTCCAATGAGGTTTTTCTAAATTATTGGACTAAAATCAAAAATTTCACCACTTTTTATAATTTTTCGATTTTAGTGATTTTCCATAGTATAATGCCTTCAGAAATCTGTAAAAATCATCAAATTTCGAAGAAGCCAATTCTCGATGCATTGTGACCGGTATGATTCCAGTGTACATTCCAATGAGGTTTTTCTAAATTATAGGACTCACATTCAAAATTTTACCACTGTTTATGATTTTTCAATTTTAGTGATTTTCCCTAGCATAATGCCTTCACTAATCTGTAAAAATTCGTCAGATTTCGGGGAAGTCAATTCTCGATGCATTGTGACCGGTGTGCTTCCTGTATCCATTCCAATGAATTTTTTCCGAATTATAGAACTCACATCAAAAATTTCACCACTTTTTATGATTTTTCGATTTTAGTGATTTTCTCTAGTATAATGCCTTCAGAAATTTAAAAAAATTCGTCAGATTTCGAGGAAGCCAATTCTCGATGCATTGTGACCGGTATGCTTCCAGTAACCATTCCAATGAATTTTTTTCAAATTATAGGACTCACATCGAAAATTTTTCCACTTGTTATGATTTTTCAAATTTAGTGATTTTCCCTAGTATAATGCCTTCAGAAATGCAAAAAAATTCGTCAGATTTTGAGGAAGTCAATTCTCGATGCATTGTGACCGGTATGCTTCGAGTATCCATTCAAACGAAGTTTTTCCAAATTATAGGATTCACATCCAAAATTTCTCCACTTTTTATGATTTTTCGATTTTAGTGATTTTTCCTAATATAATGCCTTCAGAAATGTAAAAAAATTCGTCAGATTTCGAGGAAGCCAATTCTCGATGCATTGTGACCGGTATGTTTCGAGTATCCATTCCAATGAAGTTTTTCAAAATTATAGGATTCACATCCAAAATTTTACCGCTTTTTATTATTTTTCGATTTTAGTGATTTTCCCTAGTATAATGCCTTCAGAAATCTTTAAAAATTCGTGAGATTTTGAGAAAGCCAATTCTCGATGCATTGTGACCGGTATGCTTCGAGTATCTATTCCAACGAAGTTTTTCCAAATTATAGGACTAACAACCAAAATTTCACCACTTTTTATGATTTTTCGATTTTAGTAATTTTTCCTAATATAATGCCTTCATAAATCTGTAAACATTCGTCAGATTTCGAGGAAGCCAATTCTCGATGCATTATGACCGGTATGCTTCCAGTATCTATTCCAATGAAGTTTTTCTAACTTATAGGATTCACATCCAAAATGTCACCACTTATTATGATTTTTCGATTTTAGTGATTTTTCCTAGTATAATGCCTTCAGAAATCTGTAAAAATTCGTTAGATTTTGAGGAAGCCAATTCACGATGCATTGTGACCGGTATGCTTCCAGTATCCATTCTAATGAGGTTTTTCTAAATTATTGGACCCACATCAAAAATGTCACCACTTATTATGATTTTTCGATTTTAGTGATTTTTCCTAGTATATTGCCTTCAGAAATCTCTAATAATTCGTCAGATTTTGAGGAAGTCAATTCTCGATGCATTGTGACCGGTATGCTTCTAGTATCCATTCCAATGAGGTTTTTCTAAATTATTGGACTCACATCCAAAATTTCACCACTTTTTATGATTTTTCGATTTTAGTGATTTTCCCTAATAAAATGCCTTCAGAAATGCAAAAAAATTCGTCAGATTTCGAGGAAGCCAATTCTCGATGCATATTGATCGGTATGCATCCAGTAACCATTCCAATCAAAATTTTATAAATTATAGGACTCACATCAAAAATTTCACCACTTTTTATGATTTTTCGATTTTAGTGATTTTCCCTAGTATAATGCCTTCAGAAATCTTTAAAAATTCGTCAGATTTTGTGGAAGCAAATTCTCGATGTATTGTGACCGGTATGCTTCTGTATCCATTCCAATGAGGTTTTTCTAAATTATTGGACTAAAATCCAAAATTTCACCACTCTTTATGATTTTTCGATTTTAGTGATTTTTCCAAGTATAATACCTTCAGAAATCTGTAAAAATCGTCAGATTTCGAGGAAGGCAATTCTCGATGCATTGTGACCGGTATGCTTCCAGTGTACATTCCAATGAGGTTTTTCTAAATTATAGGACTCACATCCAAAATTTTACAACTTTTTATGATTTTTCGATTTTAGTAATTTTTCCTAGTATAATGCCTTCAGAAATGCAAAAAAATTCGTCAGATTTCGAGGAAGCCAATTCTGGATGCATTGTGAACGTTATGCTTCCAGTATCCATTCCAATGAGATTTTTCTAAATTATAGAACTCACATCCAAAATTTTACCACTTTTTATTATTTTTCGATTTTAGTGATTTTTCCTAGTATAATGCTTTTAGAAATGCAAAAAAAATCGTCAGATTTCGGGGAAGACAATTCTCGATGCTTTATGACCGTTATGCTTCCAGTATCTATTCCAATGAGGTTTTTCTAAATTATTGGACCCACATCCAAAATGTCACCACTTATTATAATTTTTCGATTTTAGTGATTTTTCCTAGTATAATACCTTCAGAAATCTGTAAAAATCGTCAGATTTCGAGGAAGTCAATTCTCAACGCATTGTGACCGGTATGCTTCCAGTGTACATTCCAATGAGGATTTTCTAAATTATAGGACTCACATCCAAAATTTCACCACTTTTTATGATTTTTGGATTTTAGTGATTTTCCCTAATATAATGCCTTCAAAAATCTGTAAAAATTCGTCAGATTTCGAGAAAGCCAATTCTTGATGCATTGTGACCGGTATGCTTCCAGTATCCATTCCAATGAAGTTTTTCTAAATTATAGGACTCACAATAAAAATTTTACCATTTTTTATAATTTTTCGATTTTAATAATTTTTCCTAGTATAATGCATTCAGAAATCTGTAAAAATAGTCAGATTTCGAGGAAGTCAATTCTCGATGCATTGTGACAGGTATACTTCTAGTGTACATTCCAATGAGTTTTTTCTAAATTATAGGACTCACATCCAAAATTTCACCACTTTTTATGATTTTTCGATTTTAGTGATTTTTCCTAGTATAATACCTTCAGAAATCTGCAAAAATTCGTCAGATTTCGAGAAAGCCAATTCTTGATGCATTGTGACCGATATGCTTCCAGTATCCATTCCAATGAGGTTTTTCTAAATTATAGGACTCACATCCAAAATTTCACCACTTTTTATTATTTTTCAATTTTAGTGATTTTCCCAATTATAATACCTTCATAAATGCAAAACAAATCGTCAGATTTCGAGTAAGCCAATTCTCGATGCATTGTGACCGGTATTCATCCAGTAACCATTCCAATCAAATTTTTCTGAATTATAGGACTCACATCCAAAATTTCACCACTTTTTAAGATTTTTCGATTTTAGTGATTTTCCCTAGTATAATGCTTTCAGAAATCTGTAAAAATTCGTTAGATTTCGAGGAAGCCAATTCTCGATGTATTGTGACCGGTATGCTTCCAGTATCCATTCCAATGAGGTTTTTCTAAATTATAGGCCTCACATCCAAAATTTCACCACTTTTTATGATTTTTGAATTTTAGTGATTTTCCCTAATATAATGCCTTCAGAAATCTGTAAAAATTCGTCAGATTTCGAGAAAGCCAATTCTTGATGCATTGTAACCGGTATGCTTCCAGTATCCATTCCAATGAAGTTTTTCTAAATTATAGGACTCACAATAAAAATTTTACCATTTTTTATAATTTTTCGATTTTACTAATTTTTCCTAGTATAATGCATTCAGAAATCTGTAAAAATCGTCAGATTTCGAGGAAGTCAATTCTCGATGCATTGTGACAGGTATGCTTCTAGTGTACATTCCAATGAGTTTTTTCTAAATTATAAGACTCACATCCAAAATTTCACCACTTTTTATGATTTTTCGATTTTAGTGATTTTCCCTAGTATAATGCCTTCAGAAATCTGCAAAAATTCGTCCGATTTTGAGAAAGCCAATTCTTGATGCATTGTGACCGATATGCTTCCAGTATCCATTCCAATGAGGTTTTTCTAAATTATAGGACTCACATCCAAAATTTCACCACTTTTTATTATTTTTCGATTTTAGTGATTTTCCCAATTATAATACCTTCATAAATACAAAAAAATTCGACAGATTTCGAGTAAGCCAATTCTCGATGCATTGTGACCGGTATTCATCCAGTAACCATTCCAATCAAATTTTTCTGAATTATAGGACTCACATCCAAAATTTCACCACTTTTTAAGATTTTTCGATTTTAGTGATTAACCCTAGTATAATGCTTTCAGAAATCTGCAAAAATTCGTCAGATTTCGAGAAAGCCAATTCTCGATGCATTGTGACCGGTATGCTTCCAGTATCCATTCCAATGAGATTTTTCTAAATTATAGGCCTCACATCCAAAATTTCACCACTTTTTATGATTTTTCGATTTTAGTGATTTTCCCTTATTTAATGCCTTCAAAAATGCAAAAAAAAATCGTCAGATTTGGAGGAAGCCAATTCTCGATGCATTGTGACCGGTATGCTTCCAGTATCCATTCCAATCAAAGTTTTCCAAATTATAGGACTCACATCGAAAATTTCACCACTTTTTATGCATTTTCGATTTTAGTGATTTTTCCTAGTATAATGCCTTCAGAAATGCAAAAAAATTCGTCAGATTTCGAGGAAGCTAATTCTCGATACATTGTGACCGGTATGCATCCAGTAACCATTCCAATCACATTTTACTGAATTATAGGACTCACATCCAAAATTTAACCACTTTTTATGATTTTTTGATTTTAGTGATTTTCCCTAGTAAAATGGTTTCAGAAATCTGTAAAAATTCGTTAGATTTCGAGTAAGCCAATTCTCGATGCATTGTGACCGGTATGCTTCCAGTATCCATTCCAATTAGGTTTTTCTAAATTATTGGACCCACATCCAAAATGTCAACACTTATTATGATTTTTAGATTTTAGTGATTTTTCCTAGTATAATGCCTTCAGAAATCTCTAAAAATTCATCAGATTTTAAGGAAGCCAATTCTCGATGCATTGTGACCGGTATGCTTCCAGTATCCATTCCAATGAGGTTTTTCTAAATTATAGGACTCACATCCAAAATTTCACCACTTTTTATGATTTTTCGATTTTAGTGATTTTTCCTAATATAATGCCTTCAGAAATGCAAAAAAATTCGTCAGATTTCGAGGAAGCCAATTCTCGATGCATTGTAACCGGTATGCATCCAGTAACCATTCCAATCAAATTTTTAGGAATTATAGGACTCACATCAAAAATTTCACCACTTTTTATAATTTTTCGATTTTAGTGATTTTCCCTAGTATAATGCCTTCAGAAATCTTTAAAAATTCGTCAGATTTCGAGGAAGCAAATTCTCAATTTATTGTGACCGGTATGCTTCCAGTATCCATTCTAATGAGGTTTTTCTAAATTATTGGACTAAAATCAAAAATTTCACCACTCTTTATGATTTTTCGATTTTTGTGATTTTCCCAATTATAATGCCCTCAGAAATCGGTAAAAATCGTCAGATTTTGAGGTAGCCAATTCTCAATGCATTGTGACCGGTATGCTTCCAGTGTACATTCCACTGAGATTTTTCTAAATTATAGGACTCACATCCAAAATTTTACCACTTTTTATGATTTTTCGATTTTAGTGATTTTCCCTAATATAATGCCTTCAAAAATGTAAAAAAATTCGTCAGATTTCGAGGAAAGCAATTCTCGATGCATTGTGACCGGTATGCATCCAGTAACAATTCCAATCAAATTTTTATGAATTAAAGGACTCACATCCAAAATTTCACCACTTTTTATGATTTTTCGATTTTAGTGATTTTCCCTAGTATAATGCCTTCAGAAATCTTTAAAAATTCGTCAGATTTCGAGGAAGCAAATTGTCAATGTATTGTGACCGGTATGCTTCCAGTATCCATTCCAATGAGGTTTTTCTAAATTATTGGACTAAAATCCAAAATTTCACCACTCTTTATGATTTTTCGATTTTAGTGATTTTTCCAAGTATAATGCCTTCAGAAATCTGTAAAAATCGTCAGATTTCGAGGAAGCCAATTCTTCATGCATTGTGACCGGTATGCTTCAAGTGTACATTCCAATGAGGTTTTTCTAAATTATAGGACTCACATCCAAAATTTTACCACTTTTTATGATTTTTCGATTTTAGTGATTTTCCCTAGTATAATGCCTTCATAAATGCAAAAAAATTTGTCATATTTCGAGGACGCCAATTCTCGATGCATTGTGACCGTTATGCTTCCAGTATCCATTCCAATGAGATTTTTCTAAATTATAGAACTCACATCCAAAATTTTACCACTTTTTATTATTTTTCGATTTTAGTGATTTTTCCTAGTATAATGCTTTCAGAAATGCAAAAAAAATTATCAGATTTCGGGGAAGCCAATTCTCGATGCATTGTGACTGGTATGCTTCCAGTATCCATTCCAATGAAGTTTTTCCAAATTATAGGACTCACATCCAAAATTTTATAACTTTTATGATTTTCGATTTTAGTGATTTTCCCTAGTATAATGCCTTCAGAAATGCAAAAAAATTTGTCAGATTTCGAGGAATCCAATTCTCGATGAATTGTGACCGGTATGCTTCCAGTATCCATTCCAGTCAAGTTTTTCTAAATTATAGGACTCATCTAAAAAATTTTACCATTTTTTATAATTTTTCGATTTTAGTGATTTTTCCTAATATAATGCCTTCAGAAATCTCTAAAAATTCGTCAGATTTCAAGGAAGCCAATTCTCGATGCATTGTGACCGGTATGCTTCCAGTATCCATTCCAATGAAGTTTTTCCAAATTATAGGACTCACATCCAAAATTTTACCACTTTTTATGATTTTTCGATTGTATTGATTTTCCCTAGTTTAATGCCTTAGAAAATCTGTAAAAATTCGTCAGATTTTGAGGAAGTCAATTCTCGATTCACTGTTACTGGTATGCTTCTAATATCCATTCCAATGAAGTTTTTCCAAATTATAGGACTCACATCCAAAATTTCACCACTTTTTACGATTTTTCGATTTTAGTGATTTTCCATAGTATAATGCCTTCAGAAATACAAAAAAAAATTGTCAGATTTCGAGAAAGCCAATTCTCGATGCATTGTGACCGGCATGCTTCCAGTATCCATTCCAATGAAGTTTTTCCAAATTATAGGACTCACATCCAAAATTTTACCACTTTTTATGATTTTTCGATTGTATTGATTTTCCCTAGTTTAATGGCTTCAGAAATCTGTAAAAATTCGTCAGATTTCGAGGAAGTCAATTCTCGATTCATTGTTACCGGTATGCTTCTAGTATCCATTCCAATGAAGTTTTTCCAAATTATAGGACTCACATCCAAAATTTCATCACTTTTTACGATTTTTCGATTTTAGTGATTTTCCATAGTATAATGCCTTCAGAAATGCAAAAAAAATTCGTCAGATTTTGAGGAAACCAATGCTCGATGCATTGTGACCGGTGTGCTTCCAATATCCATTCAAATGAGATTTTTCTAAATTATAGGACTCACATCCAAAATTTTACCACTTTTTATGATTTTCGATTGTATTGATTTTCCCTCTTTTAATGCCTTCAGAAATCTGTAAAAATTCGTCATATTTCGAGGAAGACAATTCTCGATGCATTGTGACCGGTATGCTTCCAGTATCTATTCCAACTAAGTTTTTCTAAATTATAGGACCCACATCCAAATTGTCAGCACTTTTTATGATTTTTCGATTTTATTGATTTTCCCTAGTATAATGCCGTCAGAAATCTGTAAAAATTCGTCAGATTTCGAGTAAGCCAATTCTCGATGCATTTTGACCGGTATGCTTCAAGTATCCATTCCAATGAAGTTTTTCTAAATTATAGGACGACCCACATAAAAAATGTCACCACTTATTATGATTTTTCGATTTTATTGATTTTCCCTAGTTTAATGCCTTCAGGAATCTGTAAAAATTCGTCAGATTTCGAGGAAGTCAATTCTCTATGCATTGTGACCGGTATGCTTCCAGTATCCATTCCAATAAAGTTTTTCCAATTTATAGGGCTCACATCCAAAATTTTACCACTTTTTATGATTTTCAATTTTAGTGATTTTTCCTAGTATAATGCCTTCAGAAATGAAAAAAAATTTGTCAGATTTCGAGGAAGCCAATTCTCGATGCATTATGATCGTTATGCTTCCAGTATCCATTCCAATGAGATTTTTCTAAATTATAGGACTCACATCCAAAATTTCACCACTTTTTATTATTTTTCGATTTTAGTGATTTTTCCTAGTATAATGCCTTCAGAAATGCAAAAAAATTCATCAGATTTCGGGGAAGCCAATTCTCGATGCATTGTGACCGGTATGCTTCCAGTATCCATTCCAATGAAGTTTTTCCAAATTATAGGACTCACATCCAAAATTTTATAACTTTTATGATTTTCGATTTTAGTGATTTTCCCAAGTATAATGCCTTCAGAAATGCAAAAAAATTTGTTAGATTTAGAGGAATCCAATTCTCGATGCATTGTGACGGCTTGCAGTATCCATTCCAGTCAAGTTTTTCTAAATTATAGGACTCATATCAACAATTTTACCATTTTTTATAATTTTTCGATTTTAGTGATTTTTCTTAGTATAATGCCTTCAGAAATCTCTAAATATTCGTCAGATTTCAAGGAAGCCAATTCTCGATGCATTGTGACCGGTATGCTTCCAGTATCCATTCCAATGAAGTTTTTCCAAATTATAGGACTCACATCCAAAATTTTACCACTTTTTATTATTTTTCGATTTTATTGATTTTCCCTATTATAATGCCTTCAGAAATCTGTAAAAATTTGTCAAATTTCGAGGAAGCCAACTCTCGATGCATTGTGACCGGTATGCTTCCAGTATCCATTCCAATAAAGTTTTTCCAAATTATAGGACTCACATCCAAAATTTTATCACTTTTTATGATTTTCAATTTTAGTGATTTTCCCTAGGATAATGCCTTCAGAAATTTGTGAAAATTAGTCAGATTTCGAGGAAGCCAATTCTCGATGCATTGTGACCGGTATGCTTCCAGTATCCATTCCAATGAAGTTTTTCTAAATTATAGGACTCACATCAAAAATTTCACCACTTTTTAATATTTTTCGATTTTAGTCATTTTCCCTAGTATAATGCCTTCAGAAATCTCTAAAAATTCGTCAGATTTCGATGAATCCAATTCTCGATGGATTGTGACGGTATGCATCCAGTAAGCATTCCAATCAAATATTTCTGAATTATAGGACTAACTTCCAAAATTTCACCACTTTTTATGATTTTTCGATTTTAGTGATTTTCCCGAGTATAATGCCTTCAGAAATCTGTAAAAATTAGTTAGATTTCGAGGAAGCCAATTCTCGACGCATTGTAACCAGTATGCTTCCGGTATCCATTCCAATGAAGTTTTTCCAAATTATAGGACTCATATCCAAAATTTTACCACTTTTTTTGATTTTTCGATTTTATTGATTTTCCCTAGTATAATGCCTTCAAAAATCTGTAAAAATTCGTCAGATTTCGAGGAAGTCAAATCTCGATGCATTGTGACCGGTATGCTTCCAGTATCCATTCCAATGAAGTTTTTCTAAATTATAGGACTCACATTCAAAATTTAACTACTATTTATGATTTTTCGATTTTAGTGCTTTTTCCTAGTATAATGCCTTCAGAAATGAAAAAAAATTCGTCAGATTTCGAGGAAGCCAATTCTCGATGCCTTGTGACCGGTATGCTTCCAGTATCCATTCCAATGAAGTTTTTCAAATTATAGGATTCACATCAAAAATTTCACCACTTTTTACGATTTTTCGATTTTAGTGATTTTCCCAAGTATAATGCCTTCAGAAATGCAAAAAAATTTGTCAGATTTCGAGGAAGTCAATTCTCGATGCATTGTGACCGGTATGTTTCCAGTGTACATTCAAATGAGGTTTTTCTAAATTATAGGGCTCACATCCAAAATTTCACCACTTTTTATAATTTTTCGATTTTAGTGATTAACCCTAGTATAATACCTTCAGAAATGAAAAAAAATTTGTCAGATTTCGAGGAAGCCAATTCTCGATGCATTATGACCGGTATATTTCCAGTATCCATTCCAATGAAGTTTTTCTAAATTATAGGACCCACATCTAAAATGTCACCACTTATTATGATTTTTCGATTTTAGTAATTTTCCCTAGTATAATGCCTTCAGAAATCTGTAAAAATTCGTCAGATTTCGATAAAGTCAATTCTCGATGCATTGTGACCGGTATGCTTCCAGTATCCATTCCAATGAAGTTTTTCAAAATTATGGGACTCACATCCAAAATTTTACCACTTTTTATGATTTTTCGATTTTAGTGATTTTTCCTAGTTTAATGCCTTCAGAAATGCAAAAAAATTCGTCAGATTTTGAGGAAACCAATTCTCGATGCATTGTGACCGGTATGCTTCCAGTATCCATTCCAATGAGGTTTTTCTAAATTATAGGACTCACATCCTAAATTTCACCACTTTTTTATGATTTTTCGATTTTAGTGATTTTCCATAGTATAATGCCTTCAGAAATGCAAAAAAATTCGTCAGATTTCGAGAAAGCCAATTCTCGATGCATTTTGACCGGTATGCATCCAGTAACCATTCCAATAAAATTTTCTAAATTATCGGACTCACATCCAAAATTTCACAACTTTTTATGATTTTTCAATTTTAGTGATTTTCCCTAGTATAATACTTTTAGAAATTTTTAAAAATTCGTCAGATTTCGAGGAAGCCAATTCTTGATGCATTGTGACCAGTATGCTTCCAGTATCCATTCCAATGAAGTTTTACAAAATTATTGGACTCACATCAAAAATTTCACAACTTTTTATGATTTTTAGATTTTAGTTATTTTCCATAGTATAATGCCTTCAGGAATACAAAAAAAATCGTCAGATTTCGAGGAAGCCAATTCTCGATGAATTGTGACCGTTATGCTTCCAGTATCCATTCCAATGAGGGTTTTCTAAATTATAGGACTCACATCCAAAATTTCACCACTTTTTATGATTTTTCGATTTTAGTGGTTTTCCCTCGTATAATGCTTTCAGAAATGCAAAAAAAAATCGTCAGATTTCGAGGAAGCAAATTCTCGATGCATAATGACCGGTATGCTTCCAGTATCCATTCCAATGAGATTTTTCTTAATTATACGACTCACATCCAAAATTTTACAACTTTTTATGATTTTTTGATTTTAGTGATTTTCACTAGTATAATGCCTTCAGAAATTTGTAAAAATTCGTCAGCTTTCGAGGAAGTCAATTCTCGATGCATTGTGACCGGTATGCTTCCAGTATCCATTCCAATGAATTTTTTCCAAATTATAGGACTCACATCCAAAATTTCACCACTTTTTATGATTTTCGATTTTAGTGATTTTCCCTAGTATAATGCCTTCAGAAATGCAAAAAAATTCGTCAGATTTCGATGAAGCCAATTCTCGATGCATTGTGACCGGTATGCTTCCAGTATCCATTCCAATAAAGTTTTTTCAAATTATAGGACTCACATCCAAAATTTCACCACTTATTATGATTTTTCGATTTTAGTGATTTTCCCTAGTATAATGCCTTCAGAAATGCAAAAAAAAATCGTCAGATTTCGAGGAAGCCAATTCTCGATGCATTTGGACCGGTATGCATCCAGTAACCATTCCAATAAAATTTTTCTAAATTATAGGACTCACATCCAAAATTTCACAACTTTTTATGATTTTTCAATTTTAGTGATTTTCCCTAGTATAATGCTTTTAGAAATCTTTAAAAATTCGTCATATTTCGAGGAAGCCAATTCTCGATGCATTGTGACTGGTATGCTTCCAGTATCCATTCCATTGAGGTTTTTCTAAATTATAGGACTAACATCTGAAATTTAATCACTTTTTATGATTTTTCGATTTTAGTGATTTTTCCTAGTATAAGTCTTTCAGAAATGCAAAAAAAAATCGTCAGATTTCGAGGAAGCAAATTCTCGATGCTTTGGGACCGGTATGCTTCCAGTATCCATTCCAATGAGATTTTTCTAAATTATAGGACTCACATCAAAAATTTCACCACTTCTTATGATTTTTCGATTTTAGTGATTTTCCTTGGTATAATGCCTTCATAAATCTGTAAAAATTCGTCAGATTTCGAGGAAGTCAATTCATGATGCATTGTGACCGGTATGCTTCCAGTATCAATTACAATGAATTTTTTCCACATTATAGGACTCACATCCAAAATTTCACAAATTTTTATAATTTTTCGATTTTAGTGATTTTCCCTAATATAATGCCTTCAAAAATGATAAAAAAAATTCCTCAGATTTCGAGAAAGTCAATTCTCGATGCATTGTGACAGGTATGCTTCCAGTATCCATTCCAATGAACTTTTTCCAAATTATAGGACTCACATCCAAAATTTTACCACTTTTTATGATTTTTCGATTTTAGTGATTTTTCCTAGTATAATGCCATCAGAAATCTGTAAAAATTCGTCAGATTTTGAGGAAGTAAATTTTCGAAGCATTGTAACCGGTATGCTTCCAGTATCCATTCCAATAAAGTTTTCCAAATAATAGGACTCACATCCAAAATTTCTCCACTTTTTATGATTTTTCGATTTTAGTGATTTTTTCTAGTACAATGCCTTTAGAAATGAAAAAAAAATCGTCAGATTTCGAGGAAGCAAATTCTCGATGCATTATAACCGGTATGCTTCCAGTATCCATTCCAATGAAGTTTTTCTAAATTATAGAACTCACATCAAAAATTTCACAATTTTTTATAATTTTTCGATTTTAGTGATTTTCCCTAGTATAATGCCTTCACAAATCTTTAAAAATTCGTCAAATTTCGAGGAAACAAATTCTCGATGCATTGTGACCGGTATGCTTCCAGTATCCATTCCAATGAATTTTTTCCAAATTATAGGACTCACATCCAAAATTTCACCACTTTTTATGATTTTCGATTTTAGTGATTTTCCCTAAAATAATGCCTTCAGAAATGCAAAAAAATTCGTCAGATTTCGATGAAGCCAATTCTCGATGCATTGTGACCGGTATGCTTCCAGTATCCATTCCAATAAAGTTTTTTAAATTATAGGACTCACATCCAAAATTTCACCACTTATTATGATTTTTCGATTTTAGTGATTTTCCCTAGTATAATGCCTTCAGAAATGCAAAAAAAATCGTCAGATTTCGAGGAAGCCAATTCTCGATGCATTTGGACCGGTATGCATCCAGTAACCATTCCAATAAAATTTTTCTAAATTATAGGACTCACATCCAAAATTTCACAACTTTTTATGATTTTTCAATTTTAGTGATTTTCCCTAGTATAATGCTTTTAGAAATCTTTAAAAATTCGTCATATTTCGAGGAAGCCAATTCTCGATGCATTGTGACCGGTATGCTTCCAGTATCCATTCCATTGAGGTTTTTCTAAATTATAGGACTAACATCTGAAATTTAATCACTTTTTATGATTTTTCGATTTTAGTGATTTTTCCTAGTATAAGTCTTTCAGAAATGCAAAAAAAATCGTCAGATTTCGAGGAAGCAAATTCTCGATGCTTTGGGACCGGTATGCTTCCAGTATCCATTCCAATGAGATTTTTCTAAATTATAGGACTCACATCAAAAATTTCACCACTTTTTATGATTTTTCGATTTTAGTGATTTTCCTTGGTATAATGCCTTCATAAATCTGTAAAAATTCGTCAGATTTCGAGGAAGTCAATTCATGATGCATTGTGACCGGTATGCTTCCAGTATCAATTACAATGAATTTTTTCCACATTATAGGACTCACATCCAAAATTTCACAAATTTTTATAATTTTTCGATTTTAGTGATTTTCCCTAATATAATGCCTTCAAAAATGATAAAAAAAATTCCTCAGATTTCGAGAAAGTCAATTCTCGATGCATTGTGACAGGTATGCTTCCAGTATCCATTCCAATGAACTTTTTCCAAATTATAGGACTCACATCCAAAATTTTACCACTTTTTATGATTTTTCGATTTTAGTGATTTTTCCTAGTATAATGCCATCAGAAATCTGTAAAAATTCGTCAGATTTTGAGGAAGTAAATTTTCGAAGCATTGTAACCGGTATGCTTCCAGTATCCATTCCAATAAAGTTTTCCAAATAATAGGACTCACATCCAAAATTTCTCCACTTTTTATGATTTTTCGATTTTAGTGATTTTTTCTAGTACAATGCCTTCAGAAATGAAAAAAAAATCGTCAGATTTCGAGGAAGCAAATTCTCGATGCATTATAACCGGTATGCTTCCAGTATCCATTCCAATGAAGTTTTTCTAAATTATAGAACTCACATCAAAAATTTCACAATTTTTTATAATTTTTCGATTTTAGTGATTTTCCCTAGTATAATGCCTTCACAAATCTTTAAAAATTCGTCAAATTTCGAGGAAACAAATTCTCGATGCATTGTGACCGGTATGCTTCCAGTATCCATTCCAATGAATTTTTTCCAAATTATAGGACTCACATCCAAAATTTCACCACTTTTTATGATTTTCGATTTTAGTGATTTTTCCTAGAATAATGCCTTCAGAAATGCAAAAAAATTCGTCAGATTTCGATGAAACTAATTCTCGATGCATTGTGACCGGTATGCTTCCAGTATCCATTCCAATAAAGTTTTTTCAAATTATAGGACTCACATCCAAAATTTCACCACTTATTATGATTTTTCGATTTTAGTGATTTTCCCTAGTATAATGCCTTCAGAAATGCAAAAAAAATCGTCAGATTTCGAGGAAGCCAATTCTCGATGCATTTGGACCGGTATGCATCCAGTAACCATTCCAATAAAATTTTTCTAAATTATAGGACTCACATCCAAAATTTCACAACTTTTTATGATTTTTCAATTTTAGTGATTTTCCCTAGTATAATGCTTTTAGAAATCTTTAAAAATTCGTCATATTTCGAGGAAACCAATTCTCGATGCATTGTGACCGGTATGCTTCCAGTATCCATTCCATTGAGGTTTTTCTAAATTATAGGACTAACATCTGAAATTTAATCACTTTTTATGATTTTTCGATTTTAGTGATTTTTCCTAGTATAAGTCTTTCAGAAATGCAAAAAAAATCGTCAGATTTTGAGGAAGCAAATTCTCGATGCTTTGGGACCGGTATGCTTCCAGTATCCATTCCAATGAGATTTTTCTAAATTATAGGACTCACATCAAAAATTTCACCACTTTTTATGATTTTTCGATTTTAGTGATTTTCCTTGGTATAATGCCTTCATAAATCTGTAAAAATTCGTCAGATTTCGAGGAAGTCAATTCATGATGCATTGTGACCGGTATGCTTCCAGTATCAATTACAATGAATTTTTTCCAAATTATAGGACTCACATCCAAAATTTCACAAATTTTTATAATTTTTCGATTTTAGTGATTTTCCCTAATATAATGCCTTCAAAAATGATAAAAAAATTCCTCAGATTTCGAGAAAGTCAATTCTCGATGCATTGTGACAGGTATGCTTCTAGTATCCATTCCAATGAACTTTTTCCAAATTATAGGACTCACATCCAAAATTTTACCACTTTTTATGATTTTTCGATTTTAGTGATTTTTCCTAGTATAATGCCATCAGAAATCTGTAAAAATTCGTCAGATTTTGAGGAAGTAAATTTTCGAAGCATTGTAACTGGTATGCTTCCAGTATCCATTTCAATAAAGTTTTCCAAATAATAGGACTCACATCCAAAATTTCTCCACTTTTTATGATTTTTCGATTTTAGTGATTTTTTCTAGTATAATGCCTTCAGAAATGAAAAAAAAATCGTCAGATTTCGAGGAAGCAAATTCTCGATGCATTATAACCGGTATGCTTCCAGTATCCATTCCAATGAAGTTTTTCTAAATTATAGAACTCACATCAAAAATTTCACAATTTTTTATAATTTTTCGATTTTAGTGATTTTCCCTAGTATAATGCCTTCACAAATCTTTAAAAATTCTTCAAATTTTGAGGAAATAAATTCTCGATGCATTGTGACCGGTATGCTTCCAGTATCCATTCCAATGAGATTTTTCTAAATTATAGTACTCACATCAAAAATTTCACCACTTTTTATGATTTTTCGATTTTAGTGATTTTTCGTAGTATAATGCCTTCAGAAATGAAAAACAATTCGTCAGATTTCGAGGAAGCCAATTCTCGATGCATTGTGACCGGTATGCTTCCAGTATCCATTCCAATGAAGTTTTTCCAAATTATAGGATTCACATCCAAAATTTCACCACTTTTTACGATTTTTCGATTTTAGGAATTTTCCCAAGTATAATGCCTTCAGAAATGCAAAAAAAATCGTCAGATTTCGAGGTAGCCAATTCTCGATGCATTGTGACCGGTATGCTTCCAGTGTTCATTCTAATGAGGTTTTTCTAAATTATAAGATTCACATCCAAAATTTTCCCACTTTTTATGATTTTTCGATTTTAGTGATTAACCCTAGTATAATGCCTTCAGAAATCTATAAAAATTCGTCAGATTTCGAGTAAGCCAATTCTCAATGCATTGTGACCGTTATGCTTCAAGTATCCATTTCAATGAAGTTTTTCAAAATTATAGGACCCACATCCAAAATGTCACCACTTATTATGATTTTTCGATTTTATTGATTTTCCTTAGTATAATGCCATCAGAAATCTGTAAAAATTCGTCAGATTTCTAGGAAGTCAATTCACAATGCATTGTGACCGGTATGCTTCCAGTATGCATTCTAATAAATGTTTTTCCAAATTATATGACTCACATCCAAAATTTCTCCACTTTTTATGATTTTTCGATTTTAGTGATTTCCCCTACTATAATTCCTTTAGAAATGCAAAAAAATTCGTCAGATTTCGAGGAAGCAAATTCTCGATGCATTGTGACCGGTATGCTTCCAGTATCCATTCCAAAGAAGTTTTTCTAAATTATATGACTCAAATCAAAAATTTCACCATTTTTTATAATTTTTCGATTTTAGTGATTTTTCCTAGTATAATGCCTGCAGAAATCTCTAAAAATTCGTCAGATTTCGAGGAAGCCAATTCTCGATGGATTGTGACCGGTATGCTTCCAGTATCCATTCCAATGAAGTTTTTCCAATTTATAGGATTCACATCCAAAATTTCACCACTTTTTACGATTTTAGTGATTTTTCCTAGTATAATGCCTTCAGAAATCTGTAAAAATTCGTCAGATTTCGAGGAAGCCAATTCTCGATGCATTGTGACTGGTATGCTTCAAGTATCCATTCCAACGAACTTTTTCCAAATTATAGGACTCACATTAAAAATTTAACTACTTTTTATGATTTTTGGATTTTAGTGATTTTCCCTAATATAATGCCTTCAGACATGCAAAAAAATTCGTCAGATTTCGAGGAAACCAATTCTCGATGCATTGTGACCGGTGTGCTTCCAATATCAATTCCAATGAACTTTTTCCAAATTATAGGAATCTCATCCAAAATTTTACCACTTTTTATGATTTTTCGATTGTATTGATTTTCCCTAGTTTAATGCCTTCAGAAATCTGTAAAAATTCGTCAGATTTCGAGTAAGTCAATTCTCGATTCATTGTGACCGGTATGCTTCTAGTATCCATTCCAATGAAGTTTTTCCAAATTATAAGACTCACATCAAAAATTTTACCACTTTTTACGATTTTTCGATTTATTGATTGTCCATAGTATAATGCCTTCAGAAATGCAAAAAAAAATCGTCATATTTCGAGGAAGCCAATTCTCGATGCATTGTGACCGGTATGCTTCCAGTATCCATTCCAATGAGGTTTTTCTAAATTATAGGACTCACATCCAAAATTTCATCACTTTTTATGATTTTTCGATTTTAGTGATTTTCTATAGTATAATGCTTTCAGAAATGCAAAACCAATCGTCAGATTTCGAGGAAACAAATTCTCGATGCATTGTGATCGATATGCTTCCAGTATCAATTCCAATGAGATTTTTCTAAATTATAGGAATCACATCCAAAATGTCACCACTTATTCTGATTTGTCGATTTTATTGATTTTCCCTAGTTTAATGCTTTCAGAAATCTGTAAAAATTCGTCAGATTTCGAGGAAGTCAATTCTCGATGCATGGTGACCGGTATGCTTCCAGTATCCATTCCAATGAAGTTTTTCAAAATTATAGGACTCACATCCAAAATTTCATCACTTTTTACAATTTTTCGATTTTAGTGATTTTCCATAGTATAATGCCTTCAGAAATGCAAAAAAAAATTCGTCAGATTTTGAGGAAACCAATGCTCGATGCATTGTGACCGGTGTGCTTCCAATATCCATTCAAATGAGATTTTTCTAAATTATAGGACTCACATAAAAAATTTTACCACTTTTTATGATTTTTCGATTGTATAGATTTTTCCTATTTTAATGCCTTCAGAAATCTGTAAAAATTCGTCAGATTTCGAGGAAGTCAATTCTCGATGCATTGTGACCGGTATGCTTCCAGTATCTATTCCAATGAAGTTTTTCTAAATTATAGGACCCACATCCAAATTGTCACCACTTTTTATGATTTTTCGATTTTATTGATTTTCCCTAGTATAATGCCTTCAGAAATCTGTAAAAATTCGTCAGATTTCGAGTAAGCCAATTCTCGATGCATTGTGACCGGTATGCTTCAAGTATCCATTCCAATGAAGTTTTTCTAAATTATAGGACCCACATCCAAAATGTCACCACTTATTATGATTTTTTGATTTTATTGATTTTCCCTATTTTAATGCCTTCAGAAATCTATAAAAATTCGTCAGATTTCGAGGAAGTCAATTCTCGATGCATTGTGACCGGTATGCTTCCAGTATCCATTCCAATAAATGTTTTTCCAAATTATAGGACTCACATCCAAAATTTCACTAATTTTTATGATTTTTCGATTTAGTGATTTTCCTTAATATAATGCCTTCAGAAATGAAAAAAATTCGTCAGATTTCGAGGAAGTCAATTCTCGATGCATTGTGACAAGTATGCTTCCAGTATCTATTCAATTGAACTTTTTCCAAATTATAGGACTCACATCAAAAATTTTACCACTTTTTATGATTTTTCGATTTTAGTGATTTTCCCTTGTATAATGCCTTCAGAAATCTCTAAAAATCGTCAGATTTCGAGGAAGCCAATTCTCAATGAATTGTGACCGGTATGCTTCCAGTGTACATTCTAATGAGGTTTTTCTCAATTATAGAACTCACATCCAAAATTTTTCCACTTTTTATGATTTTTCGATTTTAGTGATTTTTCCTACTATAATGCCTTCAGAAATGAAAAACAATTCGTCTGATTTCGAGGAAGCAAATTCTCAATGCATTGTGACCGGTATGCTTCCAGTATCCATTCCAATGAAGTTTTTCTAAATTATAAGACTCACATCAAAAATTTCACCATTTTTTATAATTTTTCGATTTTAGTTATTTTTCCTACTATAATGCCTTCAGAAATGAAAAAAAATTCGTCAGATTTCGAGGAAACAAATTCTCGATGCATTGTGACCGGTATGCTTTCAGTATCCATTCCAATGAAGTTTTTCCAAATTATAGGATTCACATCCAAAATTTCACCACTTTTGACGATTTTTCGATTTTAGTGATTTTCCCTAGTATAATGCCTTCAGAAATACAAAATAATTTGTCAGATTTCGAGGAAGCCAATTTTCGATGCATTGTGACCGGTATGTTTCCATTGTACATTCCAATGAGGTTTTTCTAAATTATAGGACTCACATCCAAAATTTCATCACTTTTTATGATTTTTTGATTTTAGTGATTAATCCTAGTATAATGCCTTCAGAAATCTGTAAAAATTCGTCAGATTTCGAGGAAGCTAATTCTCGATGCATTGTGACCGGTATGCTTCTAGTATCCATTCCAATGAACTTTTTCTAAATTATAGGACCCACAATGAAAATGTAACCACTTATTATGATTTTTCGATTTTATTGATTTTCCCTAGTATGATGCCTTCAGAAATCTGTAAAAATTCGTCAGATTTCGAGGAAGTTAATTCTCGATGCATTGTGACCGGTATGCTTCCAGTATCCATTCCAATAAAGTTTTTCCAAATTATAGGACTCACATTCAAAATTTCTCCACTTTTTATGATTTTTCGATTTTAGTGATTTTTCCTAGTATAATGCCTTCAGAAATGCAAAAAAAATCGTCAGATTTCGAGGAAGCAAATTCTCGATACATTGTGACCGGTATGCTTCCAGTATCCAATCCAATGAAGTTTTTCTAAATTATATGACTTATATCAAAAATTTCACCATTTTTTATAATTTTTCTATTTTAGTGATTTTCCCTAGTATAATGCCTTCAGAAATCTCTAAACATTCATCATATTTCGAGGAAGCCAATTATAGATGCATTGTGACCGGTATGCTTCCAGTATCCATTCCAATGAAGTTTTTCCAAATTATAGGATTCACATCAAAAATTTCACCACTTTTTACAATTTATCGATTTTAGTGATTTTCCCTAGTACAATTCAGAAATTCAAAAAAATTCGTCAGATTTCGAGGAAACTAATTCTCGATGCATTGTGACCGGTATGCTTCCAGTATCCATTTAAATGAGATTTTTCTAAATTATAGGACTCACATCAGAAATTTTACCACTTTTTATGATTTTTCGATTTTAGTTATTTTCCTTAGTATAATGCCTTCAGAAATCTGTAAAAATTCGTCAGATTTCGAGGAAGTCAATTCTCGATGCATTGTGACCGGTATGCTTCCAGTATCCATTCAAATGAAGTTTTTCCAAATTATTGGACTCACATCAAAAATTTCACCACTTTTTATGATTTTTTGATTTTAGTGTTTTTCCATAGTATAATGCCTTTAGAAATGCAAAAATAATCGTCAGATTTCGAGGAAGCAAATTCTCGATGCATTGTGACCGTTATGCTTCCAGTATCCATTCCAATGCGGTTTTTCTAAATTATAGGACTCACATCCAAAATTTCACCACTTTTTATGATTTTTCGATTTTAGTGATTTTTCCTCGTATAATGCTTTGAGAAATGCAAAAAAAATCGTCAGATTTCGAGGAAGCAAATTCTCGATGCATTGTGACCGGTTTGCTTCCAGTATCCATTCCACTGAGATTTTTCTAAATTATTGGACTCACATCCAAAATTTTACCACTTTTTATGATTTTTCGATTTTAGTGATTTTTCCTAGTATAATGCCTTCAGAAATCTGTAAAAATTCGTCAAATTTCGAGGAAGCCAATTCTCGATGCATTGTGACTGGTATGCTTCAAGTATCCATTCAAATGAACTTTTTCCAAATTATAGGACTCACATTAAAAATTTAACTACTTTTTATGATTTTTCGATTTTAGTGATTTTCCCTAATATAATGCCTTCGGAAATGAAAAAAAAATTCGTCAGATTTCGAGAAAGTCAATTCTCGATCCATTGTGACAGGTATGCTTCCAGTATCAATTCCAATGAACTTTTTCCAAATTATAGGAATCTCATCCAAAATTTTACCACTTTTTATGATTTTTCGATTTTAGTGATTTTTCCTTGTATAATGCCTTCAGAAATCTGTAAAAACTCGTCAGATTTCGAGGAAGTCAAGTCTCGATGCATTGTAACCGGTATACTTCCAGTATCCATTCCAATAAAGTTTTTCCAAATTATAGGACTCACATCAAAAATTTCTCCACTTTTTATGATTTTTCGATTTTAATGATTTTTACTATAATGCCTTCAGAAATAAAAAAAATTCGTCAGATGTCGAGGAAGTAAATTCTCGATGCATTGTGACCGGTATGCTTTCAGTATCCATTCTAATGAAGTTTTTCTAAATTATAAGACTCACATCAAAAATTTTACCATTTTTTATAATTTTTCGATTTTAGTGATTTTTCCTAGTATAATGCCTTCAGAAATCTCGAAAAATTCGTCAAATTTTGAGGAAGCCAATTCTCGATGCATTGTGACCGGTATGCTTCCAGTATCCATTCCAATGAGATTTTTCTAAATTATAGGACTCACATCCAAAATTTCACCACTTTTTATGATTTTTCGACTTTAGTGATTTTCCCTAGTATAATGCCTTCAGAAATGAAAAAAAATTCGTCAGATTTCAAGGAAGGTAATTCTCGATGCATTGTGACCGGTGTGCTTCCAGTATCCATTCCAATGAATTTTTTACAAATTATAGGACTCACATCCAAAATTTCACCACTTTTTATGATTTTCGATTTTAGTGATTTTCCCTAGTATAATGGCTTCAGAAATGCAAAAAAATTCGTCAGATTTCGAGGAAGCCAATTTTCAATGCATTGTGACCGGTATGCTTCCAGTGCATATTCCAATGAGGTTTTTCTAAATTATAGGACTCACATCAAAACCTTCAGAAATCTGTAAAAATTCGTCAGATTTCGAGGAAGCCAATTCTCGATGCATTTTCACCGGTATGCTTCCAGTATCCATTCCAATGAATTTTTTTCCAAATTATAGGACCCACATCTAAAATGTCACCACTTATTATGATTTTTCGATTTTAGTGATTTTTTCTAGTATAATGCCTTCAGAAATCTGTAAAAATTTGTCAGATTTCGAGGAAGTCGATTCTCGATGCATTGTGACCGGTATGCTTTCAGTATCCCTTCCAATAAAGTTTTTCCAAATTATAGGACTCACATCAAAAATTTCACCACTTTTTATGATTTTTCGATTTTAGTGATTTTTCCTAGTATAATGCCTTTAGAAATGCAAAAAAATTCGTCAGATTTTGAGGAAGCAAATTCTCGATGCATTGTGACCGGTATGCTTCCAGTATCCATTCCAATGAAGTTTTTCTAAATTATATGACTCACATCAAAAATTTCACCATTTTTTATAACTTTTCGATTTTAGTGATTTTTCCTAGTGTAATGCCTTCAGAAATCTCTAAAAATTCGTCAGATTTCGAGGAAGCCAATTCTCGATGCATTGTTACCAGTATGCTTCCAGTATCCATTCCAATGAAGTTTTTCCAAATTATAGGATTCACATCCAAAATTTCACCACTTTTTAAGATTTTTTTATTTTAGTGATTTTCCCTAATAAAATGCCTTCAGAAATGCAAAAAAAATCGTCAGATTTCGAGGAAGCCAATTCTCGATGCATTGTTACCGGTATGCTTCCAGTGTAAATTCCAATGAGGTTTTTCTAAATTATAGTACTCACATCAAAAATTTCACCACTTTTTATAATTTTTTGATTTTAGTGATTAACCCTAGTATAATGCATTCAGAAATCTATAAAAATTCGTCAGCTTTCGAGGAAGCCAATTCTCGATGCATTGTGACCGGTATGCTTCCCTTATCCATTCCAATGAAGTTTTTCCAAATTATAGGACCCACATCCAAAATGTCACAACTTATTATGATTTTTAGATTTTAGTGATTTTTCCTAGTATAATGCCTTCAGAAATATGTAAAAGTTCGACAGATTTCGAGGAAGTCAATTCTCGATGCATTGTGACCGGTATGCTTCCAGTATCCATTCCAATAAATTTTTTCCAAATTATAGGACTCACATAAAAAATTTCACAACTTTTTATGATTTTTCGATTTTAGTGATTTTTCCTAGTATAATGCCTTCAGAAATGCAAAAACATTCGTCAGATTTCGAGGAAGCAAATTCTCGATGCATTGTGACCGTTATGCTTCCAGTATCCATTCCAATGAAGTTTTTCTAAATTATAGGACTCACATCAAAAATTTCACCATTTTTTATAACTTTTCGATTTTAGTGATTTTCCCTAGTATAATGCCTTCAGAAATCTCTAAAAATTCGTCAGATTTCGAGGAAGCCAATTCTCGATGCATTGTTACCAGTATGCTTCCAATATCCATTCCAATGAATTTTTTCCAAATTATAGGATTCACATCCAAAATTTCACCACTTTTTACGATTTTTCGATTTTAGTGATTTTCCCTAATATATTGCCTTCAGAAATACAAAAAAATTGTCAGATTTCGAGGAAGCCAATTCTCGATGCATTGTTACCGGTATGCTTCCAGTGTAAATTCCAATGAGGTTTTTCTAAATTATAGTACTCACATCAAAAATTTCACCACTTTTTATGATTTTTTGATTTTAGTGATTAACCCTCGTATAATGCCTTCAGAAATCTGTAAAAATTCGTCAGCTTTCGAGGAAGCCAATTCTCGATGCATTGTAACCGGTATGCTTCTCGTATCCATTCCAATGAAGTTTTTCCAAATTATAGGACCCACATCAAAAATGTCACCACTTATTATGATTTTTCGATTTTATTGATTTTCCCTAGTATAATGCCTTCAGAAATCTGTAAACATTCGTCAGATTTCGAGGAAGTCAATTTTCGATGCATTGTAACCGGTATGCTTCCAGTATCCATTCCAATAATGTTTTTCCAAATAATAGGACTCACATCTAAAATTTCTCCACTTTTTATTATTTTTCGATTAGTGATTTTTCCTACTATAATACCTTCAGAAATGAAAAAAAATTCGTCAGATTTCGAGGAAGCAAATTCTCGATGCATTGTGACCGGTATGCTTCCAGTATCCATTCCAATGAAGTTTTTCTAAATTATAAGACTCACATCAAAAAATTCACCATTTTTTATAATTTTTCGATTTTAGTGATTTTCCCTAGTATAATGCCTTCAGAAATCTCTAAAAATTCGTCAGATTTCGAGGAAGTCAATTCTCGATCCATTGTGACCGGTACGCTTCCCGTATCCATTCCAATGAAGTTTTTTCAAAATTATAGAACTCACATCCAAAATTTCTCCACTTTTTATTATTTTTCGATTTTAGTGATTTTTCCTAGTATAATGCATTCACAAATGCAAAACAATTCGGCAGATTTCGAGAAAGAAAATTCTCGATGCATTGTGACCGGTATGCTTCCAGTATCCATTCCAATGAAGTTATTCTAAATTATAGGACTCACATAAAAAATTTCACCATTTTTTATAATTTTTCGATTTTAGTGATTTTCCCTAGTATAATTTCTTCAGAAATCTCAAAAAATTAATCAGATTTCGAGGAAGCCAATTCTCGATCCATTGACTATCGATTCCAATGAGGTTTTCTAAATTATATGACTCACATCAAAAATTTCATCACTTTTTATGATTTTTCGATTTTAGTGATTTCCCCTTGTATAATGCCTTCAGAAATGCAAAAAAAATTGTCAGATTTCGAGGAAGCAAATTCTCGATGCATAGTGACCGGTATGCTTCCAGTATCCATTCCAATGAGGTTTTTCTAATTTATAGGACTCGCATCCAAAATTTCACAACTTTTTATGATTTTTCGATATTAGTGATTTTTCCTAGTATAATGCCTTCAGAAATCTCTAAAAATTCGACAGATTTCGAGGAAGCCAATTCTCGATGCATTGACTATCCATTCCAATGAGGTTTTTCTAAATTATAGGACTCACATCCAAAATTTCACCACTTTTTATTATTTTTCAATTTTAGTGATTTTCCCAATTATAATACCTTCATAAATGCAAAAAAATTCGTCAGATTTCGAGTAAGCCAATTCTCGATGCATTGTGACCGGTATTCATCCAGTAACCATTCCAATCAAATTTTTCTGAATTATAGGACTCACATCCAAAATTTCACCACTTTTTAAGATTTTTCGATTTTAGTGATTTTTCCTAGTATAATGCTTTCAGAAATCTGTAAAAATTCGTCAGATTTCGAGGAAGCCAATTCTCGATGCATTGTGACCGGTATGCTTTCAGTGTACATTCCAATGAGATTTTTCTAAATTATAGGACTCACAACCAAAATTTCACCACTTTTTATGATTTTTCGATTTTAGTGATTTTTCCTAGTATAATGCCTTCAGAAATCTGTAAAAATTTATCAGATTTCGAGGAAGCCAATTCTCGATATATTGTGACCGGTATGCTTCCAGTATCCATTCCAATGAAGTTTTTCTAAATTATAGGACCCACATCCAAAATGTCACCACTTATTATGATTTTTCGATTTTAGTGATTTTCCCTAGTATAATGCCTTCAGAAATCTGTAAAAATTCGTCAGATTTCGTGGAAGTCAATGCTCGATGCCTTCTGACCGGTATGCTTCCAGTATTCATTCCAATAAAATTTTTCCAAATTATAGGACTCACATCAAAAATTTCTCCAGTTTTTATGATTTTTCGATTTTTGTGATTTTCCCTAGTATAATGCCTTCAGAAATGCAAAAATTCGTCAGATTTCGAGGAAGCCAATTCTCAATGCATTGTGACCGGTATGCTTCCAGTATCCATTCCAATGAGGTTTTTCAAAATTATAAGACTGACATCCAAAATTTCACCACTTTTTATGATTTTTGGATTTTAGTAATTTTCCCTAGTATAATGCATTCAAAAATCTGTAAAAATTCGTCAGATTTCGAGGAAGCCAATTCTCGATGCATTGTGACCGGTATGCATCCAGTAATCATTCCAATCAAATTTTTCTTATTTATAGGACTTACATCAAAAATTTCACCACATTTTATGTTTTTTCGATTTTAGTGATTTTCCCTGGTATAATGCCTTCAGAAATCTGTAAAAATCGTCATATTTTGAGAAACTCAATTCTCGATGCATTGTGACCGGTATGCTTCCAGTATCCAATCCAATGAGATTTTTCTAAATTATTGGACTAAAATCCAAAATTTCACCACTTTTTATGATTTTTCGATTTTAGTGATTTTCCCTAGTATAATGCCTTCAGAAATCTGTAAAAATCGTCAGATTTCGAGGAAGCCAATTCTCGATGCATTGTGACGGGTATGCTTCCAGTGTACATTCCAATGAGGTTTTTCTAAATTATAGGACTCACATTAAAAATTTCACCACTTTTTATTATTTTTCGATTTTAGTGATTTTTCCTGGTATAATGCGTTCAGAAATCTGTAAAAATTCGTCAGATTTCGAGGAAGGCAATTCTCGATGCATTGTGACCGGTAAGCTTCCAGTATCCATTCCAATAAAGTTTTTTCAAATTATAGGACTCACATAAAAAATTTCACCATTTTTTATAATTTTTCGATTTTAGTGATTTTTCCTAGTATAATGCTTTCAGAAATCTCTAAAAATCGTCAGATTTTGAGGAAGCCAATTCTCAATGAATTGTGAACGGTATGCTTCCAGTGTACATTCCAATGAGGTTTTTCTAAATTATAGGACTCACATCCAAAATTTCACCACTTTTTATGATTTTTCGATTTTAGTGATTTTTCCTAATATAATGCCTTCAGAAATCTATAAAAATTCATCAGATTTGGAGGAAGCCAATTCTCGATGCATTGTGACCGGTATGCTTCCAGTATCCATGCCAATGAAGTTTTTCTAAATTATAGGACCCACATCCAAAATGTCACCACTTATTATGATTTTTCGATTTTAGTAATTTTTCCTAGTATAATGCCTTCAGAAATCTGTAAAAATTCGTCAGATTTCGTGGAAGTCAATGTTCGATGCATTGTGACCGATATTCTTCCAGTAACCATTCTAATAAAGTTTTTTCAAATTATAGGACTCACATCTAAAATTTTGCCACTTTTTATGATTTTTCGATTTTAGTTATTTTCCCCTAGTATAATGCCTTCAGAAATACAAAAAATTTCGTCAGATTTCGAGGAAGCCAATTCTCGATGCATTGTGACCGGTATGCTTCCAGTATCCATTCTAATGAGATTTTTCTAAATTATAGGACTCACATCCAAAATTTTATCACTTTTTATGATTTTTAGATTTTAGTGATTTTTCCTAGTATAATGCCTTCAGAAATCTGTAAAAATTCGTCAGATTTCGAGGAAGTGAATTCTCGATGCATTGTGGCCGGTATGCTTCCAGTATCCATTCCAATGCAGTTTTTCCAAATTATAGGACTCACATCAAAAATTTCACCACTTTTTATGATTTTTCGATTTTAGTGATTTTCCCTAGTATAATGTCTTCAGAAATCTGTAAAAATTCGTCAGATTTCGAGAAAATCAATTCTCGATGCATTGTGACCGGTATGCTTCCAGTATTCATTCCAATGAAGTTTTTTCAAATTATAAGACTCACATTAAAAATTTCACAACTTTTTATGATTTTTCGATTTTAGTGATTTTCCCTAATATAATGCCTTCAGAAATGCAAAAAAAATCGACAGATTTTGAGGAAGCAAATTATCAATGCATTGTAACCGGTATGCTTCCAGTATCCATTTCAATGACGTTTTTCTAAATTATAGGACTCACATCCAAAATTTTACCACTTTTTATGATTTTTCGATTTTAGTGATTTTCTCTAGTATAATACCTTCAGAAATCTGTAAAAATTCGTTAGATTTCGAGGAAGCCAATTCTCGATGCATTGTGACCGGTATGCTTCCAGTAACCATTCCAATGACGTTTTTCTAAATTATAGGACTCACATCCTAAATTTCACCACTTTTTACGATTTTTTGATTTTAGTGATTTTACCTTGTACAATGCCTTCAGAAATCTGTAAAAATTCGTCAGATTTCGAGGAATCCAATTCTCGATGCATTGTGACCGGTATGCTTCCAGTATCCATTCCAATGACGTTTTTCTAAATTATAGGACTCACATCCAAAATTTTACCACTTTTTACGATTTTTCGATTTTAGTGATTTTCCGTAGTATAATGCCTTCAGAAATCTGTAAAAATTCGTCAGATTTCGAGGAAGCCAATTCTCAATGCATTGTGACCGGTATGCTTCCAGTATCCATTTTAATGATGTTTTTCTAAATTATAGGACTCACATCCAAAATTTTACCACTTTTTATGATTTTTCGATTTTAGTGATTTTCCCTTATATAATGCCTTCAGAAATCTGTAAAAAATTCGTCAGATTTCGAGGAAGCCAATTCTCGATGCATTGTGACCGGTATGCTTCCAGTATCCATTCCAATGACATTTTTGTAAATTATAGGACTCACATCCAAAATTTCACCACTTTTTACGATTTTTCGATTTTAGTGATTTTTCCTAGTATAATTCCTTCAGAAATCTGTAAAAATTCGTCAGATTTTGAGGAAGCCAATTTTTAATGCATTGTGACCGGTATGCTTCCAGTATCCATTCCAATGAAGTTTTTCTAAATTATAGGACTCACATCAAAAATTTCACCATTTTTATAATTTTTCGATTTTAGTGATTTTCCCTAGTATAATGCCTTCATAAATCTCTAAAAATTCATCAGATTTCGAGGAAGCCAATTCTTGATGCATTGTGACCGATATGCTTCCAGTATTCATTCCAATGAGGTTTTTCTAAATTATAGGACTCACATCCAAAATTTTCCCACTTTTTATGATTTGTCGATTTTAGTGATTTTCCCTAATATAATGCCTTCAGAAATGCTAAAAAATTCTTTAGATTTCGAAAAAGTCAATTCTCGAAGCATTGTGACCGGTATGTATCCGGTAACCATTCCAATCAAATTTTTTTGAATTATAGGACTCACATCCAAAATTTTACCACTTTTAATGATTTTTCGATTTTAGAGATTTTTCCTAGTATAATGCCTTCAGAAATCTGTAAAAATTCGTCAGGTTTTGAGGAAGCCAATTCTCAATGCATTGTGACCGACATGCTTCTAGTATCAATTCCAATGATGTTTTTCTAAATTATAGGACTCACATAAAAAGTTTCACCAATTTTTATTATTTTTCGATTTTAGTGATGTTCCCTAATATAATGCCTTCAGAAATCTGTAAAAATTCATCAGATTTCGAGGAAGCCAATTCTCGATGCATTGTGACCGGTATGCATCCAGTAAACATTCCAATGAAATTTTTCTAAATTATAGGACTCACATCCAAAATTTCAACACTTTTTATGATTTTTCGATGTTATTGATTTTCCCTAGTATAATGCCTTCATAAATCTATAAAAATTCGTCAGGTTTCGAGGAAGCCACTTCATGATGCATTGTGTCCGGTATGCTTCCAGTATCCGTTACAATGAAGTTTTTCTATTTTAGTGATTTTCCCTAGTATAATGGTTTAAGAAATGCAAAAAAATTTGTCAGATTTTGAGGAAGCCAATTCTCGATGCATTGTGACCTGTATGCATCCAGTAACCATTTCAATGAAGTTTTTGTAAATTATAGGACTCACATCCAAAATTTCACGACTTTTTGTGATTTTTCGATTTTAGTGATTTTCCATAGTATAATGCATTAAGAAATGCAAAAGAATTCATCAGATTTCGAGGAAGCCAATTCTCGATGCATTGTGACTGGTATGCTTCCAGTATCCATTCCAATGAAGTTTTTCTAAATTATAGGATTCACATCCAAAATTTCACCACTTTTTATGATTTTTTGATTTTAGTGATTTTCCCTAGTAAAATGCCTTAAGAAATGCAAAAAAATTCGTCAGATTTCGAGGAAGCCAATTCTCGATGCATTGTGACCGGTATGCATCCAGTAACCATTCCAATGAAATTTTTCTAAATTATAGGACTCACATCCAAAATTTCACCACTTTTTATTATTTTTTTATTTTAGTGATGTTCCCTAATATAATGCCTTCAGAAATCAGTAAAAATTCGTCAGATTTCGAGGAAGCCAATTCTCGATGCATTGTGACCGGTATGCATCCAGTAAACATTCCAATAAAATTTTTCTAAATTATAGGACTCACATCCAAAATTTCAACACTTTTTATGATTTTTCGATTTTAGTGATTTTTTCTAGTATAATGCCTTAAGAAATCTGTAAAAGGTCGTGAAGCTGCTTTTAGAGGTTTGGGAGTTTATCTTGCATGACTTGAGTTTTGCCATTAAATCTTAAATTTTTGGAATTTGAGTTGTTAAATATGTTTATATGCATGTGTTTAGTTAAGTTTTGACTTTGGTGTATAAAGTGATAAGTAATTTGGTATATGATAGTTGAAATATGTGATTTTAGAGCAAATTTCTGGATTTGACGCCTTATAGTGCATTCTTGCCAATTTAATTATTTTTAACAAGTGTAAATTGTTGCTAATATGATTGTAAGCATGTTTAGAATGCATATGTTAAACGAATTAAGGTTATGTGGAAGGTAGTATGGTGTTGGGCTAAGATGTGCATGTGTTATATTGAGGAATTGGAGTATCAGGTCTGGGAGCTCATCTTTGTCGCGAGCGCGACCTCGATCGCGGTCGCGACAGAGAGCTCGGGTTTTGGACTGGGATAAGAGCTCGGACTTCGATTGTCAGCCAAGCTCCTACCGACTGTGTTCTGTCATGAGCATGACAGAGGGCGAGGGAGCAAGCATCAACCAAGTGGTCCTTGTGGCGAGCGCGCTGATGTGCGTGGACGCGGTCGATGTAACATCCCAAAAAGGACCCTAGTAGAAATGGAGGCTAATTGGGTAATTGAGGGTAAAAATTGTAATTGGTCAAGTATAAGATTGAATTAATTAAGGACCAAATTGAAAGAGTAATTTAAGTGAAAGAATTGTTTAGTGGTTTTAATGTAATTGGTCAAGGATTTAAGAATAAAAGGCAACGATTTAAAAGGTTTGACCAATTAGTTTTTGACACCTAGTAAGGTGGTTGGGAGCATTTATGAAGAAGAGAGAAGGAAAGAAGGCAGATTTTGGGCCTTTTTTCTTCCTTCTTACGTAAGTTTCCTACCCTCCTCCCGTTTCCTTCTTCTTCTTCTTCTTACGTGCTCCCTGTCTCTCTCTTGCTTGGGGGTTGAACTTCAAGGTTTTGAGTGGATTTTGAAGAGGATTGGAAGCTATTGTAAGGTAAATGGTTGGCTTTTGGGTTTATTGTCTTCACTTCCTTCTTCTTCTTTATTCGATTTTCGTATTTGTGCATGATTAAGAGATTTGTTGGGTTGTATGTTCTTGCAAGAAATTGCTGACAAAAGAAACGAGAAGGGAAAAGAGAAGGTGCAAGCTTGAAGAAGAGTTGGTTTTGAAGCTGCTTGTTGAGAGGTTTGGGAGTTTTGCTTTTGGTTGTGTTTTGATTTTGAGTGCTAATTTCCGGAAATTTGAATTGGTAGTATGTTGTTATGCATGGTTCAAGTTGAGTTATGATATATGAAGGATATATGATCATTTTGGAGTATGAGAGTTTTAATATGGAATTGTATGATGTTTAGAACAATTTCTTAGTTGTGGTTCTAATTGTATCTCCCCAATTTAATTATTGTTATCCAATGTTAATTTGTGGTTATTATGAGAATCAGCATGCCTAGAATGCATTTGTTGAATGAATTGAAGTTGCATGTTTGTTGGAGTGGTTTTGGGTTGCCTTGAACACCCAGAGCAGAGCAAAATTTCTTGGGTTTTGGGTTTCACACAGCGGTATAGTTTTCCTAACCGCCATGTGATCATGCCAAAAGCATTGAAATTTAGTTGTTTGTGGCTTCACACGACGGTAAGAGAAATCCTAACCGCCGTGTAAAGTGCTTCTGGATTATGAATCTGGGTTTTCATCTGTTTACACTGCGGTAAGACTTAGTCTTACCACCGTGTAAATTGATTCTGGAAAGATAGTTTGTGGTGGGATCAGTTAACACGGCGGTATGGTTTTCCTGACTGCCGTGTAAAATGATTCTGCCCCGTTGGGTTTTGAGCTGTGTCTTTCACACGGCGGTATGGTTTTATCCTTACCACCGTGTGGATGTCACACGGCGGTATGGTTTGGCCTGACTGCCGTGTAAAATTGATATGTATGCTTGATTAAAGTGTAACTTGTGTGCTAGTTATTAGAATGCATTATATGAGTATCTTGAGTTGAGTTATGTAGTTATGTTATATTTTTTTTATGTTAATAGTAATTCCTCAGACTTGTGATAAATGTTTTGAACTGGTTCAGCCTGAATGGTCAGTGTAGTGGATAGATAAGTATGCTTATAAATGGCTAGTGATTGCAGCTGCTAGTGTTTGACCCCGTTTGAGTCTAGCGTCGGCCCGTTCGGGTCTAGTGTTTGATACCTTCGGGCATCCAAAAGCTTTAAAGGGTTTTGAGACTTCGGTCTCTAGTGTTTGATATTGCTCGCAGTATTTAGTGTATCCTGTATCCACCACCCATGTAAATTCAGGCTAGTGTATTGAGTTTGTTCCTGGTTATTTCGTTTAGAATTGTATATGTGAATATGATAATTGTTTATAGTAGTGTTTTGTTTTTTTTTATTATTTATGCTTATTGTGATGAGTTAGTGAATACGAGTTAAAGTTATTGTGCTTCATATGTAGAATGATTAATGTATGTTAAAGCCTGTGAACTTTGCATGCTCTTTATGTTTATTCTAATATAAATGTTATTAGTTGCATATGTTTCTGTTCCTCCCCACTAAGCGTTATCGCTTAGCACGGCTGTTTTTCCCGTGTAGGTGGCAGGTTCATTCTCGGAGTCAAGTATCTGCAGGTCGGCCACTAGGAGTTCCAGTTGTTGGTCTTTTTGTCTTTTGCTTTAGTATATTTTGTATAGTTTTGTATTTGCTTTTGTAGGAGACATTGATCAAGTTGCTATTTTTGTAAATGTTTTGTAAAAGAATATTTCAGGATATGTATTAGTACTGATTTTAAAGAGCATTTTTGTAAATTGTGATGATTTAGATATTATAATTATTTTTTTTACCCATATTATGTTATATGCTTCCGCTTCTGTTGCGTGTATGTATGTAGGTTTGTATGATGTTTTGGTGCGTGGCGCCCCGATATCCTCCAAGGGGTACTGGTGGTTACATTTTAGGGGTGTTGCAACCAAGGTCCTATCTTCTATCACGATCGTGACTATTGGAGTATTGGCATCTGTCGCAGGCACGATATACCCTGGTTTAGTAAATGTTATTTGGTTGAGATTCTTTGCATGGTTTTTTACTTATGAGATCTATATGATTATACTTTGTAACGTTTATTCATGATTGCATAAATGAATACATGAATCACATGTTTGTTCCATTGAATAGCCTTATATAAATTGAGTTATTGTGATTTTATTTGCATACCTGTGTAAAGGAAATGTTTATATGACAGTGATAAAGTTAGTTTAAGCCTGAATGGTCATATTAGTGGATAGATAAGCATGCTTATAAAGGGTTAGAGTGTGAGTGCAGCTGCTACATGTTGGCCCCGTTTGGGTCTATAAGACGGCCCTGTTTGGGTCTATATGATTTAAGACTTAGGTCTCCTCTTCTATCTTCGGGTATATATGTTTCGAGACTCATATCTCTATATGTTTGATATTGTGTCCAATTAGTATCATTAGTACCCGTATCCACTATTCATTGTGAACTTAGGCTATCATATGTCTATAGAAATACTAGTACGTTATAAGTATATGTAGTTGAATAATGGCCAAAAGTAGTGAGTTGTTGTTCAGCTACTACTCTAATAATTATTTATTATGTGCTTATATGTGTATACATGTGTTAGAGATGTATAGATATGTTATTGCATGATTGGTTCATTTAGATGTGAATAAAGTTTATATTTTGCATGTTAAAGCTTATGTAGAGTTACATGAGTCTTTCATATTTAAATTATTTGCACTTGTCATTTAATTGTTCATACGATAGTGCTGTGAAATATGTTGAGGTATGATGATCATGCTTTAAACTCTTGTTCCTATTATTTATGACTTCAATAGAAGTCTATTGTTTTGTTCTCCCCACTGAGCTTTCGCTCAGTACAGATATTTTTTCGTGTAGGTTACAGGTTCGGTTTTGGAGTGGTGCATCTGCTGGTCAGGCCACTAGGAGTAGGAGCTTGTGGAGTTCCTTTCGTTTTGAGTCGTTTATAGTATTTTGTTTTAGACATATGAATTTGTAAAGAGTACGTTTGTTTTGTATTAGTTTATTTTGATAAAGTTATATGTATATTTTTGTTCTGTATAAAGGATATTTCTGTAAAGTCATATGTGCATGTAATTGATAAGGATCCTTTTGAAATTCTGTTAATCATTTATAATATATGGTTAATTTTGATCTCTTACATTGGTTTGATTTTTCGCTTCAGTTGTATATATTTATGTTGTTTTGCGCGTAGCACTCTGATATCCTTCCAATGGGTATTAGGGTGTTACGTGTTCAGCTACCATAACAAATGACAAAAAGGGGATTTGTAAATCCAAAATGGCACTTGTAATCTCTGTGGCAAAATATGCATTTAAGCAGCAGCAACAGCTGAATTTGGGGAGCTTGGTAATTGGTATGAGCACTATTTAAGCATATTTTACAGCACGCAAACAAGGTATCCCCAATTAGGATCAACAGTCATGCCATAAATATCCTGATTCCCTTCAAAATTATATGTTGAACAATGAGTGGATAGTATGAAAATGAAGTGCAAGACATGGTAAGCAACCCCAAACTTTCTTAGCCAAATCAAAATGAACCACATAATCTCACTTTTATTGCTAAATTTTGGGCTCATTTATCTTTTTGTTACTATGCTTGGACAGAAAGCATGTTTTGCAGAAGCAAATATAGTGGCAGAAATATCCAGAATACAAATCTTTGCAACAGAGCACAAAACTTATTGATTATTAATATTGCTCTGCATAAACTAGACTTAAATAAGCTTAATTAAGCATCAAGTCGAAAGCAGTATTGATCTGTGAGAAAGGAACTTAGTGAGTGATGAACATATCTACTTCCAGCTCCTGCAATTCAATTAAATAAATCAATTATTAGTTATGTAATTTTGTATTGTAAAAATGGTGCATAGTTATTAATAATAATAGAGATGGAGCCTTTTTCATGCACTTCTCCACAACTGAGGGAATGTGGGCTTGAAGTTGCCATAGAATGTACCCTTTAGAGTTCTTTCACTCAATAAATTGAGAGGATGAGTCTTGAAAACATCCTCTTTGCTAGGGACCCCTACAAGAACTGCCACATCCCAACCCTATTATAAGAATTTATTTCATAATTATTAGTATGGGATTTTATTGATTAAAAGATAATGAAATTGAGCCACTAATTAATAAATTGGCTCTTGCTGGGGCTGGGGCTGGGGCTGGGGCTGGAGCTCTGGCTGGGGCTGGGGCTAGGGCTGGGAATGTGTCTACTCCTCCATTTGTCATCTCTGCTATCACCTGTTAAACAAATTTTCATTGCATGATAATTAACAATATCTAATAAAATTAAGGAAATAACTTCAGAACCTCTTGAACTGGCTTATTGTGGTTTTTTAGGTTCACAAATTCTTGTCACACCAAACTTCTTGGCTGTAATTTGCACAAGCAAATTTTATATCAGATTGAAAAATTATATCAGCAGCTGTTTTATTAGTATAAAAGTAGCAAACAGTTTACAAATAAACCTAAGAAATAAAGAAATATTATAACTTGTTTATATTTGTTTGGGTTAATATCAACACCAATAATTCTTGAAGCACCACAAACTCTTGCCCCTTCACATGCCTAATTAAACCAAACAAACATTGACACACTGTAAATATCTCTATACAATGACAACATCAAATAATTATAAAAAGAAAAATGCTTACTGCAAGGCCCACAGCTCCCAATCCAAAAATAGCAACTGTTGATCCTTTGGCAGGTTTTGAAACATTAACTGTAGCTCCAAAACCTTGCAGTAAAACCCCACAAATTTATCAATCAGAAACACAACAATTCATATTTCAAATTGATTGTCATATATAAAACTATACCTGTGCAGAACCCACAACTGAGAACAACAACCTTGTCAAGGAAAGCAGAAGGATTGATCTTAGCAACACAGCCAGAATGGACCACTGTGGACTCACTAAAAGTGGAAGTTCCAAGAAAATGGTGAATTGGCTTTCCATCGATTGAGAATATTGATTTTCCGTCATTAATCCTAACACCCCTGTCTGTATTAATTCTAAGTAATTCACACATATTACTCTCTGGTGATTTGCAGCGTGAACATTCCTTGCATTCTCCAGTGAATATAGGCAGCACAGGATCCCCTTCTTTCACTCCCTCCCCGACACTCTCCACCACCCTTTTTTGTTACACAACACATAATTTATCAATGTTATACTGATCGCAATGTATCAAATCACATAACAATGGATCCCTGTATTGCTACAGTTAAGTTAGGTCTCTGTACCTACCTACCTACCCTAAGGCCTACCCCAACCCGCCAGGTAGAGGCCCCTACCCTTGCCCTGCCTAGCCCTATCCCTTTTAAATCCTTCAAGCCACAGAGTTCCTAGAAAATGGAATTTTCATCAAGGTGAAGAAAGAATTCCAGTAAAATAACACTATTTATAATTGCTAAAATTTATCTTAAACAGCATTTCCAAATATAAAAGTATGATTATAAACTCTTGAAAATAAAAAGGAAAAATTTTAAGTAAAAGATCCCCGTATGAACAGAGAAAGTAACGCAACCAAAATATCAACAGATACGGTTTATTTTAAATTCAGACATCAAAATGGAAGAAACATAATTCCCAAGCATGAATTACAGAAAAGAAATAGAAGGGATAAAGAAAATTCATATCTGAAACTAGCGAGATCGATGTCAACACTTCACCTGACAGAATGAATGAAAGATTCAGTATCCAATTAGATATAAAAAAGACATGAAGACACAATTTAAGTCAACATAGATAAATTTCCCAACATACCTACAAGAATACTCGGGTATTGCCACCACATTGCTCCCTTTAAATCCTTCAAGCCACAAAGACACCCAGACTTTACTGGTGATTCAACACCATTTGCACGTATAGGAATGGTACTCAAACAGCCATTCCCAAATTAAAGATGAAGAAGAATGTAAAACGGAAACAGATCATGAAAATTGAAATTGACAGAGAGAAATTGTAGACGGAGGAGAAAATAAGAGAGATGTTTGAATAGGAGATATGAATTTTGAGAAAAAATGGAAAGAATTGTTTAGACACAGAGGAGAGGAAACAAATGACGATTTTATTTTTATACAAACTTTCAAAATAAAAATCTTTCAAAATAAAAATGACCGTTGTAAAGAGTTTAAAATAAAATGATTGTTTTTATTATTGTGTGGCGGTTACATAACTAGGTTGCTTTATCCGTTTTTGTATTTTATATTTAGGAATTTTAATTGTTGTCCATTACTATTAGTTTCCGAATATTTTATTTAGGAATTTTTGTTTATTTCTCCTAAATCAAATAAAAGTTATATTGTATGCATGGCATATAAAAAGCTCAAATGTTGTATATTTTCTGTAAAATTATATTTGAGTTTAATTAAATTTTACAATGATTCATAACAAATTAATTTCAATTACTTTTATTTTTTAATATTGTATCAGTGAATAATTTTAACAAATATTTCATTTTAGTATTAAGTGTAGGTCGATATATAACAATCCAAACAATTTTTCCTTAATCGGTCATATAATATATGACCCTTTTTAACAGCATAAAGCAAATTTATTGTAATTTACTTGCTTGCAATATATGAAATGATAAAAGAGTAATTTTGAAAGAAGAAGTGTTTTTTCATAGAATTGATTTAGATATAAAATATAAGCAAAATTTTCAATTATTAATTTTTTCTTTATTTTGAGTTTATGTAATGTTGATAATTAATACATCATATATAAGAAAAATGTAGCATATGATTTATGTTTTTGGTCCAAAAGAGTCATGATCCTTTTAAGTTAAGATTCATAACGAATGATCATAAAGACCAAGCATATAGACATAAAAAAAAAAAGAAATGAATGAGCAGTTGAAAATGGACAGAAGTGCAATGTCAAAAAATAAAAAGAATCTTTTAAACAGATAGCAGAGAAGGAAAATGAAAAATATCTCAAGCAAATGCAGATTTTATTTTTATACAAAGTCTTAAAATGAAAATGACCATTTTATTCTATGGTTTTTGAAAAATGACCGTTTTATTAATTTTATTTCAATTGCTCTTATTTCTTGATATTGTTTCAATGAATAATTTTAACAATTATTTCATTTAAATGTTAAGTATAGGTTCATATATCCCAATCATCTATGGTAATAGGCGCAACTATGATTAAAATACTATAAAATAAAAGGAAAATTCAAATTCAAAAGCCCGAAGCCCAAGTGTCCATCGTAAAGAAGAATTGGCATCCCTCAGTATGGATTTCTCATCAGTTAATCAGTCCACTACCTTTTGTTAACCTCCAATCCTCATGGAGAAGCCACTAAATTTCAACGGGCAAGCATTGAAAATGAGAACAAAAAAGATTGAGAAGAAAAAGCTTTGCAAATACATCTTGATTGTCAGATCCTTTTCAAAATAGACAATGAATAGCCATCAACTATATTGAGTTACACTAAAAGACCAACAGAAAGGCACTGTTGAGATTACATCTTAGACAAACCAGGCAACTGACATCCCATTAAACTTATTTTTTCAACATTATATAGCCCACAAGCAATTAGCAACAACAAATGTAAACAATATATACAATACAATATATATAATAAAGAACAGAAAGGGATCTCATCAGAAGAAGAACAACACATAGCAAAACAGAACTTGTTCATGAAACCTACAATTCTCCCTGTTGATGCACTTGCAAAATATATGGGAAAGGAAACAATGCATCTTAAGAATCGATTATTCATATATATATATATATATATATATATATATATATATATATATATATATACAACAACTATATACGAAATTTGAATGACCCTGGCGACGACAGGGCTTCAAACTAGATCAGAAAAATATCAAAAGCATAGTTCATTTTGCAAAGCTAATAAAAACAGAAAACATGAACCCAACAGGTTAGATACATCCATCAGAACTGATTAATCATCAATGGAGATCAGTCCACTACTTTTTTATATATAACTCAACCTTCATAGGGATGCAGCCCAATAGTTTAGTGAAAAAGAACTTGCAAAAGGATACTCAAAATAACTCTGAACAGCACAAAAAACGCATTTACAGATTGATAAAGTTTTTATCTTGCTCTGTATATCTCCACTGGAAGACCAGAACTTGATCGAACTTGACCCATAAAGCATCAAAGGAAAACATCAAATTTAGTGGTTATAAAGCATGGTGAATCAACTGAGGATATGAACTCACAGACCTTGTGCACTGAATACGAGTCATCACAGTCTTCACCAGGGGAACAAGATTCTTATCAACCACAATCGCTTCATATCAGCAAAGCTGCCACAATCAAATCCAAATGCCATAGAATGAACTTGAAGATCAAAGTCTCCACCTTGATCACAAATTGGACAGTCCAATGGATGGTTCATGATCAAAAACTCCATCACACCTTTCCACGCCTTTTTTGCCACAGGTGTGTCTGTCTTAATCTTCATCCCTAAAATGCAAAACTCTCATAGATCAGCATACACGAAAAAAGAAGAAAAATAAGGGGGCGAAGTAATTGAAACACAAAGAATATAAATATTCTTACATTGGAGAACCTTGAAATGTAAATTGGCAAATCATAAACCACATCAGAGAGGGACCAAAATTAAAATGTAAATCTAAATATCACAAACTATAACATGGACAGAAACTATAAAACAGATTTAAAAAAAAAATTGCTGGGAAAATTAAATGAAGAATATATTATAGTTTTAAAATAAAATGGTTCCCAAATAAAAGCTTAACTACAAGTTATAATAGTCAGTAAGGTTACACTCATACAGCAGACATAAACCTGAGACAAATGTACAATATATCCAGAGCTTTTTGTTTAAAGTAGCAACTGATCAAAAATCTCCAAGATGCTAAAATATTCAATCCCAAATCCTGAGCAACAAAAAAGAAATAGTAATAAATCATAATACAAATAATACTGACTGGCAAGGCGCCAAGGCATCATATCAATTTGGCAAGGAGCATAATATTAAATCAAGATGTGAAAATGCACAGAGAAAATCTAATAGTCAAAGAAAAAAATTTAAACATACCAAAAGAAAATGTGATTTTCAAACTCTTGCCAAAGAAAATGAAACCAACAACAATACAAACAACAGATTATCTTTTGGTTTATCATTTAATTTATTATATTTCTAAAACTCCAGTTGCTTACAGGAATTATTGCTTAGGAGAAGAACACCAACTATATATTTATCAAAAAATTAATACTTCAAACTTCAATTTATAACACAAGTTATTAAGCTTACAAAATCTCAACTCTCTTTTTCCTTGCTGTACTTTTGTTTTCATAGCACATGGCAGGAATTGTTCTAAAATAATGAAGGCAAAGAAACAAAAATCACCAGCAATCACCAAGCATGCACAAAACAGCACCAAGATGTGAACATGACTCTGAAGTGTTGCCTGATGTTTCTATCTTACTACGGATGTCTTCAGCACGGAGACTGAGCCGGGATTTGGAACTTTCTACATTCTGGGCACGAAATGCTTAGGGAATGCCAAAATAGAAAGGAGTTAACAACCAAAATGAATAAAAAGTTAATTTGATGCAAAAGGAATACCAATTTAGTTAAGTCTCAATCCACATTCATTACAGCAACCTGCATGATACCTTTGTGTGGGATACATCGAAGTGAAGTCTTACCGGAATATATCTTCTTGTTAAACATTTCCATTCATGTGCATCAAATGGCATATAAGAGTAACTAAAACTTGCTAAATGTTTCAATAAGTATGAAAAACTGCAAAATAATCAATTACATATCCATTATTATGCAAAAGAGTTCAGTTTTTCAGAAAATACAGCATGACAGTTTTAAAACCCAAATTCAAGACTTAGCTTAGATTTCATACTACTAATTCATATAAATAGAGCTCTTATCCTATGTGATATGACAATATTGGTCAGGAATGGATACTTTTAAGCATTAAACGAGAGACAAAAAAAGTCAGTTTTCTTAGTTGAATCCAACTCTCTAACTGAGCGTGGATCTTTACAACTTGTGAGATCAAAGAAGAAATAGAACTTATCAACAATTACAAATCTGTATTCCACCATTTATAGAGAAATTGGAAAGGAAATTTTTGATACATAGAAATTGAAAAGCCAATCGAAGGAATTACAGAAGAAAAAGAAAATCTAGTACCTCAAAAATTGTAATTAAAAAAATAAAGGAGAGATTGAAAAGTGATTTAATTTGAAGTGATATGTGAAAAATAAAGGATCAAAAACATTGAAGGAAGTTTTAGAATGAACTTATACCTGATCTCTATTTGTTTCAACAAATCCAGTTTTGGATTGCTTATCCTACAATGATCAGCTAGCAATCAAGACATGCACATAGTACAGTGATCCACAAAATATCAGTCACGATATTATAGCCTTAACTCTTGTACAACAGAAGTCGCTAAAAGCACTAGAAAAGAAAAGAAATATTTTAGAAAAGGATATAGAGCATGATTGGGCCACATGGCAGAATTCTACCCTTGCAGATCGGCCATTGCAAAAGGTTTATTGAAGAATCTCCCTCCTCCCTTTCCTCCTGTGGCTCTTCTTTTCATCTCCACCAAAATCTCTCTCTCTCTCTCTCTCTCCAAACAAAAAGAACACATCTGCCTTTCCAAGACCACTAATGCCATTATTCATGTTATTTCAGATCAGCATTTGGGCTAGGGCCATATCCTTCAAACCGCATATTATTTGACCCCATTTATTCAAGAAATCTTTCAATGCCATCATGGATTCAGTGTCAAACAACTTCCCAGCAATCCAACAATTTCCGCTGGTTTAACCTGATGCATGACTTCGGCAACTATAGGCATCACGCCAACTCACAACTTTAAAGTGCCCATCAGTTCCATGAACCATAAGATCATTTAACCTCTGCCTATGCAAACCATCATAACAAAACCGAGTCTTATCAGAGAACCATTCTTTATTTATGTCCTGAAGAAGGCTAATCCACAGATGAGTATACAAAACTTATCCCGAAGACACTTAAGACAATAACATAATAACAAAATCATTAAATAATTCTAACTTTCATCCTATTAATCCATTCTAATCCCAAATGAACATTAAAGTCGGTACCCTGGTATTCAAGAGCTGCTCCAAATATACTTTAAGAAAAGTAAACACTTAAAATTTGGATAATACATGCTTTACGAAACCATTGAATTTTAGGAAAAAAGAATTGAACCTAAAAGCTTCTATATCATAAAACAGTACATACTCAACACTATATCATAAAACAGTACTTCCCTTCAAATGACATTTCTTCTTTTTGAAGCCACAAATCAAGAGAAAGTTTGTGAATGCTAGCACAAGCCATATAAAATTTAAGAAATCTTGCTTCCTTCAGGAAAAGTTTTTAATCCCAAAAAATTACATATTGATTTATCACAATAATATCATTAAAAAATGTACAACAATAACCGGTCCTCAATGGCCTGGTGTTGTCATGAGTTGCAAAATCCATGCAATAATTGATAATAGACTAGAAAACAAACCATTTAATTTTCTTAAACGGTAGACAATCTGCACCCCTATCTTGAATCTTATATTCTAGATCATACAAGGCATACTGCACTAGAAAGCAATTATTTGCTGCTCAAAACCAAAAAACAAAGCTAGAAATTCTAGAATCAATAAAAAATGAAGCATATCAAAATATACCTCATTTAAATGAGGAAGAATGCGCATGACTTCTGGACCATTGCTATCAATCTGAATGTTGGATTCAACTGCATCTGTTACATCAATACTCTCTCTGTTCCTTTCAACTCCCAATTTCAAGCTTAGAATGCATTAGGTTTTGAGGTAAGGGCTCCAACAGGATAGATATCTATAACATTTCCAGATAGCTCACTTGTCATGAGCTTTTTGACGTAGGTCCTAATTTCTTCCGCACTACCACGACCTAACATGCCAAGATCCCCGAGGCCAGTTATTTCTGTTGGACCGAAGAATAAATAAATAAATGAGTAAGATTAAGTCCAAAGCTTGTAATGTGCAATAATAGACTATACTAACAAATTCACAGCTTAAATCAAAATCGCAACTCTTAGTAGTTGCCTGGACTAAACAATTTTATTAGCATATTAGATGTTTGCTGAAAAACTTATCATAAAATTTCCACGAGTGTCAATCCTAAAGTTACTCTCAAGAAATGCATGAGGTTGATCGAATTACATGTGAAAAAAGGAAATAGGAGGGCAATTGAACCTCAGTCAAGCTTACGAATGAAATCACATAACTTTACCCTCATTATATACAAGCAAAGGTTTTATTTCTATGTACATTACATAGGGCAGATCCAACATTTAACCTAATCGAAAAGGCAACCCCAGAACCCGTAGCATCTGCAGCTTCTGTGTGAGACAGGAAAAATAAGAATCAAGATAAGAATATATAGAAATAGTAATCTCATGAAAGAAAAGAATGGCAATGGAACTGAAAATATATTCAAAAAAATTAGTTACCAAGAAGTAAGCCTAAGTTAATGTATTTAACCTTAATCGAGAAGGAAACCCCAAACCCAAGCACACAAACAAAAGAGAGAAATTGTTCTTAAAGAAGAACAGATATTAAACCAGGAGTCTTAAACTGGATCCAGTACCAAGTTTTTCCATATAGTACGAAACGCCCGACTGTTGCAGTAATCTAATGAGATCCCTTCCAGCTTTCATACACAACAGAAATTGCTCCCTCGACATCGATCTTGACACAAAACTCTATCTCCATTTATTTCAAGGAATCCAGCTTTGGATTGCTCATCCGGCAATGCTAAGATACGCACATAGTACAGTGACCCAGAAAATATCGATCTTCTGTTGTCTATATAAATGCTAAAAACAATGGAAAAGAGAAGAAATATTTTTGAAAAGGATATAGACATGATTGGGCCACGTGGCAGAATTCGACCGTTGGCAGAATTTGCAAATGGAGCGTCTATTGAAGAATCTCCCCCGTTCCTTTTCCTTCTGTCTTTCCTCTTCGTCTTTTGTTTTCTTTTCCTTCTCTGCCTCTCTCCCTTAGTCTTTCGTTTTCTTTTTTTGTCTCTCCTCTTTGACTTTTGTTTTATTTCCCTTCCATGTCTCTTCTCTTCTTCTCTCTCTAAAACTCTTTCTCACTGTTTCTCTCTCATGGCCATTGTCCCCTGCGCAGAAGGAATTGCCCACTACAGCTTTAATTTCTATGTTACCTTGTATTAATTAATTGTATCCTCTTTCCCGAGTGAGGATATGAATCTTTATCTTCAATTTTCATATCTGAACTTTGAAAGTAAGATGTGAATTTTCTTTGTCCCTCCATTTTCTTTTATGTTCTGGAATTATGTTTTGATATCTGAATTTAAAATAAAGTCATAGATTTGTTGATAATATTTGGAAATGGTGTTTACTGGAATTCTGGATGAAATTTCCATTTTCTAGGAACTCTGTTAAGGATATGTTATAGGGAAATTACATTTTCTTTTGTTTTGGTCCTTTTCCTGCATGCAATTGTCCAATTTGATAAAAATGAATTCTTCTCATGGTTGAACCCAGTTCAAAATAACTTTTGCAATCTGCATACCAAATTTGAAAAAGCTGCTGCTGTTGTTATTATGAAAAACAATATTTTCATTTTTGAATGCATTGTTATTATTATTATTATTTGACCGTTGCAAAGCAGAATTCGACCGTTGCAAATCTAAAGTTCATTGAAGAAAAGAATGTCCACTCCTCCCTTTCGTTCTCTGTCTCTTCTCTTCTCCTCTCTGTCTAAAACTCTCTATTTCTCTCCCTGTTTCTCTCTCCTGGCCATTGCTGCAGAGACATTCATCTCTGCTTCTTTTTTATTTTCTTTTCCTTCTCTGAGAGATCCTCTTATCCTCTCTTTCTAAAACTCTCACTCCCTGTTTCTCTCCCATGGCCATTGCTGCAAAGATCCCTGTGCTAAATTGCCCACAATTGCTGCTTTCATCCGATTTTTCATCTCGGCTTCTTTTTGTTTCATTTTTCCACCAAAATATCTCTCTCTTCCATTTATTTCTTTCTCTCTCTAAAACTATCTCTCCCTGTTTCTCTCCCCCCTGTGCTTGCCCACTCTTTAAGAGCAAGTTGCAGCAATCACGAGTTGAACACCAGCTTCGCAGAGAAGTTGAAATTCAAAGTCATCTTCGTCATCCCAACATGTCACGTTTGTATAACTTTTCCTTAATCTTGTTATTAATTTGTATCACCATTTCTTTTGTCTGCCTTGTTATTTATTTTTCTGTATAAATCAAGTTTATTACTAAGTTGAGTGCTGGATTTTTTATATGTAATTGGATACTGAATCTTTGATTTATTGTGTCAGGTGAAGCCTCTAAGGAGCTCACTTTCAATACCCACAATAAATGACATAAGCCAGTTTCAGGTTATGCTGTGTTGACAGATTTGAATTTGCTTTATCCCTTCTCTCTCTCTCTCTCTTTTTCTGTAATTCTTGTTTGGGAATGTTTCTTCTATTTTGTTGTCTGAATTTGGAATAAACTCGTACCACTTGATGGCAAATATGTATAGCTATTTATTGATGTATCGGCGCTCATAACTGATAGCCTGTATTTGTTGATATTGTGAGATATTTGGGTTGTGTTATTTTGTCTGTTCATACTCTATTCTCTCTTTCTTGCAAAACTCGTTCATGTTTCTTGCCTCCAGTTTCTACAGTTTAACACGTGATAGTTTTAAAATGGAATGCTTCATGTGTCTCTGCTTCTTTTAATTAATGCTGTAAAAAAAGTTTTTGCTCTCTATCCCTTTTATTTATTTTTCTATTCGTCACTGAATCTGGAATTTCAACTTGCTCATTTCTTGTAGGGTAGGGTAGGGTAGGCCCGGCCGTGTGGGGGGGGGGGGGGGGGGTAGGGTAGGGTAGGGTAGGCCCGGCCGTGGCGCCGGGCTCGGAGGGGGTAGGGTAGGGGTCGGGCCCGGACTTGGGGGGTAGGGTAGGGTAGGGGTAGGGTAGGGTAGGGTAGGGTAGGGTATGGTATAGGGTATAGGGTATAGGGTATAGGGTATAGGGTATCGGGTATAGGGTATCGGGTATCGGGTAGGGGGTATAGGGTATAGGGTATAGGGTATAGGGTATAGGGTATAGGGTATAGGGTATAGGGTATAGGGTAGGGGGGTAGGGGGTATGGGGTATAGGGTATAGGGGTATAGGGTAGGGTACGGCCGTGGCGCCGGGCTCGGAGGGGGGTAGGGTAGGGTAGGCCCGGCCGTGGCGCCGGGCTCGAAGGGGGGGTAGGGTAGGGGTCGGGCCCGGCCGTGGCGCCGGACTCGGGGTCGGGGGGGTTAGGGTAGGGGCGCCCGGCCGTGGCGTGGGTAGGGTAGGGTAGGCCCGGCCGTGGCGCCGGGCTCGGAGGGGGGTAGGGTAGGGTAGGGGGGGTAGGGTAGGGGTCGGGCCCGGCCGTGGCGCCGGGGTAGGGTAGGGGGGTAGGGTAGGGGTCGGGCCCGGCCGTGGCGCCGGGCTCGGAGGGGGTAGGGTAGGGGTCGGGCCCGGACTTGGGGGGTAGGGTAGGGTAGGGTAGGGTAGGGTAGGGTAGGGTAGGGTAGGGTATAGGGTATAGGGTATAGGGTATAGGGTATAGGGTATAGGGTATAGGGTATAGGGTATAGGGTATCGGGTATCGGGTAGGGGGTATAGGGTATAGGGTATAGGGTAGGGGGTATAGGGTAGGGGGTATAGGGTAGGGGGTAGGGGGTAGGGGGTAGGGGGTATGGGGTATAGGGTATAGGGTAGGGTACGGCCGTGGCGCCGGGCTCGGAGGGGGGTAGGGTAGGGTAGGCCCGGCCGTGGCGCCGGGCTCGAAGGGGGGGTAGGGTAGGGGTCGGGCCCGGCCGTGGCGCCGGACTCGGGGTCGAGGGGGTTAGGGTAGGGGCGCCCGGCCGTGGCGTGGGTAGGGTAGGGGTAGGCCCGGCCGTGGCGCCGGGCTCGGAGGGGGTAGGGTAGGGGGGGGGGGGGGTAGGGTAGGGGTCGGGCCCGGCCGTGGCGCCGGGGTAGGGTAGGGGGGGTAGGGTAGGGGTCGGGCCCGGCCGTGGCGCCGGACTCGGTGGGGGTGGGGGTGGGGGTCGGGCCTGGCCGTGGGGGGGGGGGGGGGGGGGTGGGGGTAGGGTAGGGTAGGGTAGGGTAGGGTAGGGTAGGGTAGGGTAGGTAGGCCCGGCCGTGGCGCCGGGCCCCGGACTTGGGGGGTAGGGTAGGGTAGGGTAGGGTAGGGTAGGGTAGGGTAGGGTAGGGTAGGGTAGGGTATAGGGTATAGGGTATAGGGTATAGGGTATAGGGTATAGGGTAGCGGGTAGCGGGTAGGGGGTAGGGGGTATGGGGTATAGGGTAGGGTACGGCCGTGGCGCCGGGCTCGGAGGGGGGTAGGGTAGGGTAGGCCCGGCCGTGGCGCCGGGCTCGAAGGGGGGGTAGGGTAGGGGTCGGGCCCGGCCGTGGCGCCGGACTCGGGGTCGGGGGGGTTAGGGTAGGGGCGCCCGGCCGTGGCGTGGGTAGGGTAGGGTAGGCCCGGCCGTGGCGCCGGGCTCGGAGGGGGTA
>CANTUQ010000515.1:0-45133 GCA_947683425.1 Excoecaria cochinchinensis
AAGCTTCCAGTAGCTATTCCAATCAGGTTTTCCCGAATTATTGGACTCGGATCCAAAATTTCACCACTTTTTACGATTTCTCGATTCTGGTGATTTTCCCTAGTGGTACCCCTAGGGAAATCCGTAAAAATTCGTCGGATTCCGACGGAGCCAATTCTCGATGCGTTGTGACCGCAAGCTTCCAGTAGCTATTCCAATCAGGTTTTCCCGAATTATTGGACTCGGATCCAAAATTTCACCACTTTTTACGATTTCTCGATTCTGGTGATTTTCCCTAGTGGTACCCCTAGGGAAATCCGTAAAAATTCGTCGGATTCCGACGGAGCCAATTCTCGATGCGTTGTGACCGGCAAGCTTCCAGTAGCTATTCCAATCAGGTTTTCCCGAATTATTGGACTCGGATCCAAAATTTCACCACTTTTTACGATTTCTCGATTCTGGTGATTTTCCCTAGTGGTACCCCTAGGGAAATCCGTAAAAATTCGTCGGATTCCGACGGAGCCAATTCTCGATGCGTTGTGACCGGCAAGCTTCCAGTAGCTATTCCAATCAGGTTTTCCCGAATTATTGGACTCGGATCCAAAATTTCACCACTTTTTACGATTTCTCGATTCTGGTGATTTTCCCTAGTGGTACCCCTAGGGAAATCCGTAAAAATTCGTCGGATTCCGACGGAGCCAATTCTCGATGCGTTGTGACCGGCAAGCTTCCAGTAGCTATTCCAATCAGGTTTTCCCGAATTATTGGACTCGGATCCAAATTTCACCACTTTTTACGATTTCTCGATTCTGGTGATTTTCCCTAGTGGTACCCCTAGGGAAATCCGTAAAAATTCGTCGGATTCCGACGGAGCCAATTCTCGATGCGTTGTGACCGGCAAGCTTCCAGTAGCTATTCCAATCAGGTTTTCCCGAATTATTGGACTCGGATCCAAAATTTCACCACTTTTTACGATTTCTCGATTCTGGTGATTTTCCCTAGTGGTACCCCTAGGGAAATCCGTAAAAATTCGTCGGATTCCGACGGAGCCAATTCTCGATGCGTTGTGACCGGCAAGCTTCCAGTAGCTATTCCAATCAGGTTTTCCCGAATTATTGGACTCGGATCCAAAATTTCACCACTTTTTACGATTTCTCGATTCTGGTGATTTTCCCTAGTGGTACCCCTAGGGAAATCCGTAAAAATTCGTCGGATTCCGACGGAGCCAATTCTCGATGCGTTGTGACCGGCAAGCTTCCAGTAGCTATTCCAATCAGGTTTTCCCGAATTATTGGACTCGGATCCAAAATTTCACCACTTTTTACGATTTCTCGATTCTGGTGATTTTCCCTAGTGGTACCCCTAGGGAAATCCGTAAAAATTCGTCGGATTCCGACGGAGCCAATTCTCGATGCGTTGTGACCGGCAAGCTTCCAGTAGCTATTCCAATCAGGTTTTCCCGAATTATTGGACTCGGATCCAAAATTTCACCACTTTTTACGATTTCTCGATTCTGGTGATTTTCCCTAGTGGTACCCCTAGGGAAATCCGTAAAAATTCGTCGGATTCCGACGGAGCCAATTCTCGATGCGTTGTGACCGGCAAGCTTCCAGTAGCTATTCCAATCAGGTTTTCCCGAATTATTGGACTCGGATCCAAAATTTCACCACTTTTTACGATTTCTCGATTCTGGTGATTTTCCCTAGTGGTACCCCTAGGGAAATCCGTAAAAATTCGTCGGATTCCGACGGAGCCAATTCTCGATGCGTTGTGACCGGCAAGCTTCCAGTAGCTATTCCAATCAGGTTTTCCCGAATTATTGGACTCGGATCCAAAATTTCACCACTTTTTACGATTTCTCGATTCTGGTGATTTTCCCTAGTGGTACCCCTAGGGAAATCCGTAAAAATTCGTCGGATTCCGACGGAGCCAATTCTCGATGCGTTGTGACCGGCAAGCTTCCAGTAGCTATTCCAATCAGGTTTTCCCGAATTATTGGACTCGGATCCAAAATTTCACCACTTTTTACGATTTCTCGATTCTGGTGATTTTCCCTAGTGGTACCCCTAGGGAAATCCGTAAAAATTCGTCGGATTCCGACGGAGCCAATTCTCGATGCGTTGTGACCGGCAAGCTTCCAGTAGCTATTCCAATCAGGTTTTCCCGAATTATTGGACTCGGATCCAAAATTTCACCACTTTTTACGATTTCTCGATTCTGGTGATTTTCCCTAGTGGTACCCCTAGGGAAATCAGTAAAAATTCGTCGGATTCCGACGGAGCCAATTCTCGATGCGTTGTGACCGGCAAGCTTCCAGTAGCTATTCCAATCAGGTTTTCCCGAATTATTGGACTCGGATCCAAAATTTCACCACTTTTTACGATTTCTCGATTCTGGTGATTTTCCCTAGTGGTACCCCTAGGGAAATCCGTAAAAATTCGTCGGATTCCGACGGAGCCAATTCTCGATGCGTTGTGACCGGCAAGCTTCCAGTAGCTATTCCAATCAGGTTTTCCCGAATTATTGGACTCGGATCCAAAATTTCACCACTTTTTACGATTTCTCGATTCTGGTGATTTTCCCTAGTGGTACCCCTAGGGAAATCCGTAAAAATTCGTCGGATTCCGACGGAGCCAATTCTCGATGCGTTGTGACCGGCAAGCTTCCAGTAGCTATTCCAATCAGGTTTTCCCGAATTATTGGACTCGGATCCAAAATTTCACCACTTTTTATGATTTCTCGATTCTGGTGATTTTCCCTAGTGGTACCCCTAGGGAAATCCGTAAAAATTCGTCGGATTCCGACGGAGCCAATTCTCGATGCGTTGTGACCGGCAAGCTTCCAGTAGCTGTTCCAATCAGGTTTTCCCGAATTATTGGACTCGGATCCAAAATTTCACCACTTTCTACGATTTCTCGATTCTGGTGATTTTCCCTAGTGGTACCCCTAGGGAAATCCGTAAAAATTCGTCGGATTCCGACGGAGCCAATTCTCGATGCGTTGTGACCGGTAAGCTTCCAGTAGCTATTCCAATCAGGTTTTCCCGAATTATTGGACTCGGATCCAAAATTTCACCACTTTTTACGATTTCTCGATTCTGGTGATTTTCCCTAGTGGTACCCCTAGGGAAATCCTGTAAAAATTCGTCGGATTCCGACGGAGCCAATTCTCGATGCGTTGCGACCGGCAAGCTTCCAGTAGCTGTTCCAATCAGGTTTTCCCGAATTATTGGACTCGGATCCAAAATTTCACCACTTTTTACGATTTCTCGATTCTGTTGATTTTCCCTAGTGGTACCCCTAGGGAAATCCGTAAAAATTCGTCGGATTCAGACGGAGCCAATTCTCGATGCGTTGTGACCGGCAAGCTTCCAGTAGCTGTTCCAATCAGGTTTTCCCGAATTATTGGACTCGGATCCAAAATTTCACCACTTTTTACGATTTCTCGATTCTGGTGATTTTCCCTAGTGGTACCCCTAGGGAAATCCGTAAAAATTCGTCGGATTCCGACGGAGCCAATTCTCGATGCGTTGTGACCGGCAAGCTTCCAGTAGCTATTCCAATCAGGTTTTCCCGAATTATTGGACTCGGATCCAAAATTTCACCACTTTTTACGATTTCTCGATTCTGGTGATTTTCCCTAGTGGTACCCCTAGGGAAATCCGTAAAAATTCGTCGGATTCCGACGGAGCCAATTCTCGATGCGTTGTGACCGGCAAGCTTCCAGTAGCTATTCCAATCAGGTTTTCCCGAATTATTGGACTCGGATCCAAAATTTCACCACTTTTTACGATTTCTCGATTCTGGTGATTTTCCCTAGTGGTACCCCTAGGGAAATCCGTAAAAATTCGTCGGATTCCGACGGAGCCAATTCTCGATGCGTTGTGACCGGCAAGCTTCCAGTAGCTATTCCAATCAGGTTTTCCCGAATTATTGGACTCGGATCCAAAATTTCACCACTTTTTACGATTTCTCGATTCTGGTGATTTTCCCTAGTGGTACCCCTAGGGAAATCCGTAAAAATTCGTCGGATTCCGACGGAGCCAATTCTCGATGCGTTGTGACCGGCAAGCTTCCAGTAGCTATTCCAATCAGGTTTTCCCGAATTATTGGACTCGGATCCAAAATTTCACCACTTTTTACGATTTCTCGATTCTGGTGATTTTCCCTAGTGGTACCCCTAGGGAAATCCGTAAAAATTCGTCGGATTCCGACGGAGCCAATTCTCGATGCGTTGTGACCGGCAAGCTTCCAGTAGCTATTCCAATCAGGTTTTCCCGAATTATTGGACTCGGATCCAAAATTTCACCACTTTTTACGATTTCTCGATTCTGGTGATTTTCCCTAGTGGTACACCTAGGGAAATCCGTAAAAATTCGTCGGATTCCGACGGAGCCAATTCTCGATGCGTTGTGACCGGCAAGCTTCCAGTAGCTATTCCAATCAGGTTTTCCCGAATTATTGGACTCGGATCCAAAATTTCACCACTTTTTACGATTTCTCGATTCTGGTGATTTTCCCTAGTGGTGCCCCTAGGGAAATCCGTAAAAATTCGTCGGATTCCGACGGAGCCAATTCTCGATGCGTTGTGACCGGCAAGCTTCCAGTAGCTATTCCAATCAGGTTTTCCCGAATTATTGGACTCGGATCCAAAATTTCACCACTTTTTACGATTTCTCGATTCTGGTGATTTTCCCTAGTGGTACCCCTAGGGAAATCCGTAAAAATTCGTCGGATTCCGACGGAGCCAATTCTCGATGCGTTGTGACCGGCAAGCTTCCAGTAGCTATTCCAATCAGGTTTTCCCGAATTATTGGACTCGGATCCAAAATTTCACCACTTTTTACGATTTCTCGATTCTGGTGATTTTCCCTAGTGGTACCCCTAGGGAAATCCGTAAATATTCGTCGGATTCCGACGGAGCCAATTCTCGATGCGTTGTGACCGGCAAGCTTCCAGTAGCTATTCCAATCAGGTTTTCCCGAATTATTGGACTCGGATCCAAAATTTCACAACTTTTTACGATTTCTCGATTCTGGTGATTTTCCCTAGTGGTACCCCTAGGGAAATCCGTAAAAATTCGTCGGATTCCGACGGAGCCAATTCTCGATGCGTTGTGACCGGCAAGCTTCCAGTAGCTATTCCAATCAGGTTTTCCCGAATTATTGGACTCGGATCCAAAATTTCACCACTTTTTACGATTTCTCGATTCTGGTGATTTTCCCTAGTGGTACCCCTAGGGAAATCCGTAAAAATTCGTCGGATTCCGACGGAGCCAATTCTCGATGCGTTGTGACCGGCAAGCTTCCAGTAGCTATTCCAATCAGGTTTTCCCGAATTATTGGACTCGGATCCAAAATTTCACCACTTTTTACGATTTCTCGATTCTGGTGATTTTCCCTAGTGGTACCCCTAGGGAAATCCGTAAAAATTCGTCGGATTCCGACGGAGCCAATTCTCGATGCGTTGTGACCGGCAAGCTTCCAGTAGCTATTCCAATCAGGTTTTCCCGAATTATTGGACTCGGATCCAAAATTTCACCACTTTTTACGATTTCTCGATTCTGGTGATTTTCCCTAGTGGTACCCCTAGGGAAATCCGTAAAAATTCGTCGGATTCCGACGGAGCCAATTCTCGATGCGTTGTGACCGGCAAGCTTCCAGTAGCTATTCCAATCAGGTTTTCCCGAATTATTGGACTCGGATCCAAAATTTCACCACTTTTTACGATTTCTCGATTCTGGTGATTTTCCCTAGTGGTACCCCTAGGGAAATCCGTAAAAATTCGTCGGATTCCGACGGAGCCAATTCTCGATGCGTTGTGACCGGCAAGCTTCCAGTAGCTATTCCAATCAGGTTTTCCCGAATTATTGGACTCGGATCCAAAATTTCACCACTTTTTACGATTTCTCGATTCTGGTGATTTTCCCTAGTGGTACCCCTAGGGAAATCCGTAAAAATTCGTCGGATTCCGACGGAGCCAATTCTCGATGCGTTGTGACCGGCAAGCTTCCAGTAGCTATTCCAATCAGGTTTTCCCGAATTATTGGACTCGGATCCAAAATTTCACCACTTTTTACGATTTCTCGATTCTGGTGATTTTCCCTAGTGGTACCCCTAGGGAAATCCGTAAAAATTCGTCGGATTCCGACGGAGCCAATTCTCGATGCGTTGTGACCGGCAAGCTTCCAGTAGCTATTCCAATCAGGTTTTCCCGAATTATTGGACTCGGATCCAAAATTTCACCACTTTTTACGATTTCTCGATTCTGGTGATTTTCCCTAGTGGTGCCCCTAGGGAAATCCGTAAAAATTCGTCGGATTCCGACGGAGCCAATTCTCGATGCGTTGTGACCGGCAAGCTTCCAGTAGCTATTCCAATCAGGTTTTCCCGAATTATTGGACTCGGATCCAAAATTTCACCACTTTTTACGATTTCTCGATTCTGGTGATTTTCCCTAGTGGTACCCCTAGGGAAATCCGTAAAAATTCGTCGGATTCCGACGGAGCCAATTCTCGATGCGTTGTGACCGGCAAGCTTCCAGTAGCTATTCCAATCAGGTTTTCCCGAATTATTGGACTCGGATCCAAAATTTCACCACTTTTTACGATTTCTCGATTCTGGTGATTTTCCCTAGTGGTACCCCTAGGGAAATCCGTAAAAATTCGTCGGATTCCGACGGAGCCAATTCTCTATGCGTTGTGACCGGCAAGCTTCCAGTAGCTGTTCCAATCAGGTTTTCCCGAATTATTGGACTCGGATCCAAAATTTCACCACTTTTTACGATTTCTCGATTCTGGTGATTTTCCCTAGTGGTACCCCTAGGGAAATCCGTAAAAATTCGTCGGATTCCGACGGAGCCAATTCTCGATGCGTGGTGACTGGTAAGCTTCCAGTAGCTCTTCCAATCAGGTTTTCCCGAATTATTGGACTCGGATCCAAAATTTCACCACTTTTTACGATTTCTCGATTCTGGTGATTTTCCCTAGTGGTACCCCTAGGGAAATCTGTAAAAATTCGTCGGATTCCGACGGAGCCAATTCTCGATGCGTTGTGACCGGCAAGCTTCCAGTAGCTGTTCCAATCAGGTTTTCCCGAATTATTGGACTCGGATCCAAAATTTCACCACTTTTTACGATTTCTCGATTCTGTTGATTTTCCCTAGTGGTACCCCTAGGGAAATCCGTAAAAATTCGTCGGATTCCGACGGAGCCAATTCTCGATGCGTTGTGACCGGCAAGCTTCCAGTAGCTGTTCCAATCAGGTTTTCCCGAATTATTGGACTCGGATCCAAAATTTCACCACTTTTTACGATTTCTCGATTCTGGTGATTTTCCCTAGTGGTACCCCTAGGGAAATCCGTAAAAATTCGTCGGATTCCGACGGAGCCAATTCTCGATGCGTTGTGACCGGCAAGCTTCCAGTAGCTGTTCCAATCAGGTTTTCCCGAATTATTGGACTCGGATCCAAAATTTCACCACTTTTTACGATTTCTCGATTCTGGTGATTTTACCTAGTGGTACCCCTAGGGAAATCCGTAAAATTTCATCGGATTCCGACGGAGCCATTTCTCGATGCGTTGTGACCGGCAAGCTTCCAGTAGCTGTTCCAATCAGGTTTTCCCAAATTATTGGACTCGGATCCAAAATTTCACCACTTTTTACGATTTCTCGATTCTGGTGATTTTCCCTAGTGGTACCCCTAGGGAAATCCGTAAAAATTCGTCGGATTCCGACGGAGCCAATTCTCGATGCGTTGTGACCGGCAAGCTTCCAGTAGCTATTCCAATCAGGTTTTCCCGAATTATTAGACTCGGATCCAAAATTTAACCACTTTTTACGATTTCTCGATTCTGGTGATTTTCCCTAGTGGTACCCCTAGGGAAATCCGTAAAAATTCGTCGGATTCCGACGGAGCCAATTCTCGATGCGTTGTGACCGGCAAGCTTCCAGTAGCTATTCCAATCAGGTTTTCCCGAATTATTGGACTCGGATCCAAAACTTCAACACTTTTTACGATTTCTCGATTCTGGTGATTTTTCCTAGTGGTACCCCTAGGGAAATCCGTAAAAATTCGTCGGATTCCGACGGAGCCAATTCTCTATGCGTTGTGACCGGCAAGCTTCCAGTAGCTGTTCCAATCAGGTTTTCCCGAATTATTGGACTCGGATCCAAAATTTCACCACTTTTTACGATTTCTCGATTCTGGTGATTTTCCCTAGTGGTACCCCTAGGGAAATCCGTAAAATTTCGTCGGATTCCGACGGAGCCATTTCTCGATGCGTTGTGACCGGCAAGCTTCCAGTAGCTTTTCCAATCAGGTTTTCCCGAATTATTGGACTCGGATCCAAAATTTCACCACTTTTTACGATTTCTCGATTCTGGTGATTTTCCCTAGTGGTACCCCTAGGGAAATCCGTAAAAATTCGTCGGATTCCGACGGAGCCAATTCTCGATGCGTTGTGACCGGCAAGCTTCCAGTAGCTGTTCCAATCAGGTTTTCCCGAATTATTGGACTCGGATCCAAAATTTCACCACTTTTTACGATTTCTCGATTCTGTTGATTTTCCCTAGTGGTACCCCTAGGGAAATCCGTAAAAATTCGTCGGATTCCGACGGAGCCAATTCTCGATGCGTTGTGACCGGCAAGCTTCCAGTAGCTGTTCCAATCAGGTTTTCCCGAATTATTGGACTCGGATCCAAAATTTCACCACTTTTTACGATTTCTCGATTCTGGTGATTTTCCCTAGTGGTACCCCTAGGGAAATCCGTAAAAATTCGTCGGATTCCGACGGAGCCAATTCTCGATGCGTTGTGACCGGCAAGCTTCCAGTAGCTGTTCCAATCAGGTTTTCCCGAATTATTGGACTCGGATCCAAAATTTCACCACTTTTTACGATTTCTCGATTCTGGTGATTTTACCTAGTGGTACCCCTAGGGAAATCCGTAAAATTTCATCGGATTCCGACGGAGCCATTTCTCGATGCGTTGTGACCGGCAAGCTTCCAGTAGCTGTTCCAATCAGGTTTTCCCAAATTATTGGACTCGGATCCAAAATTTCACCACTTTTTACGATTTCTCGATTCTGGTGATTTTCCCTAGTGGTACCCCTAGGGAAATCCGTAAAAATTCGTCGGATTCCGACGGAGCCAATTCTCGATGCGTTGTGACCGGCAAGCTTCCAGTAGCTATTCCAATCAGGTTTTCCCGAATTATTGGACTCGGATCCAAAATTTCACCACTTTTTACGATTTCTCGATTCTGGTGATTTTCCCTAGTGGTACCCCTAGGGAAATCCGTAAAAATTCGTCGGATTCCGACGGAGCCAATTCTCGATGCGTTGTGACCGGCAAGCTTCCAGTAGCTATTCCAATCAGGTTTTCCCGAATTATTGGACTCGGATCCAAAACTTCAGCACTTTTTACGATTTCTCGATTCTGGTGATTTTTCCTAGTGGTACCCCTAGGGATATCCGTAAAAATTCGTCGGATTCCGACGGAGCCAATTCTCTATGCGTTGTGACCGGCAAGCTTCCAGTAGCTGTTCCAATCAGGTTTTCCCGAATTATTGGACTCGGATCCAAAATTTCACCACTTTTTACGATTTCTCGATTCTGGTGATTTTCCCTAGTGGTACCCCTAGGGAAATCCGTAAAATTTCGTCGGATTCCGACGGAGCCATTTCTCGATGCGTTGTGACCGGCAAGCTTCCAGTAGCTGTTCCAATCAGGTTTTCCCAAATTATTGGACTCGGATCCAAAATTTCACCACTTTTTACGATTTCTCGATTCTGGTGATTTTCCCTAGTGGTACCCCTAGGGAAATCCGTAAAAATTCGTCGGATTCCGACGGAGCCAATTCTCGATGCGTTGTGACCGGTAAGCTTCCAGTAGCTATTCCAATCAGGTTTTCCCGAATTATTGGACTCGGATCCAAAATTTCACCACTTTTTACGATTTCTCGATTCTGGTGATTTTCCCTAGTGGTACCCCTAGGGAAATCTGTAAAAATTCGTCGGATTCCGACGGAGCCAATTCTCGATGCGTTGCGACCGGCAAGCTTCCAGTAGCTGTTCCAATCAGGTTTTCCCGAATTATTGGACTCGGATCCAAAATTTCACCACTTTTTACGATTTCTCGATTCTGTTGATTTTCCCTAGTGGTACCCCTAGGGAAATCCGTAAAAATTCGTCGGATTCAGACGGAGCCAATTCTCGATGCGTTGTGACCGGCAAGCTTCCAGTAGCTGTTCCAATCAGGTTTTCCCGAATTATTGGACTCGGATCCAAAATTTCACCACTTTTTACGATTTCTCGATTCTGGTGATTTTCCCTAGTGGTACCCCTAGGGAAATCCGTAAAAATTCGTCGGATTCCGACGGAGCCAATTCTCGATGCGTTGTGACCGGCAAGCTTCCAGTAGCTGTTCCAATCAGGTTTTCCCGAATTATTGGACTCGGATCCAAAATTTCACCACTTTTTACGATTTCTCGATTCTGGTGATTTTCCCTAGTGGTACCCCTAGGGAAATCCGTAAAATTTCGTCGGATTCCGACGGAGCCATTTCTCGATGCGTTGTGACCGGCAAGCTTCCAGTAGCTTTTCCAATCAGGTTTTCCCGAATTATTGGACTCGGATCCAAAATTTCACCACTTTTTACGATTTCTCGATTCTGGTGATTTTCCCTAGTGGTACCCCTAGGGAAATCCGTAAAAATTCGTCGGATTCCGACGGAGCCAATTCTCGATGCGTTGTGACCGGCAAGCTTCCAGTAGCTATTCCAATCAGGTTTTCCCGAATTATTGGACTCGGATCCAAAATTTCACCACTTTTTACGATTTCTCGATTCTGGTGATTTTCCCTAGTGGTACCCCTAGGGAAATCCGTAAAAATTCGTCGGATTCCGACGGAGCCAATTCTCGATGCGTTGTGACCGGCAAGCTTCCAGTAGCTATTCCAATCAGGTTTTCCCGAATTATTGGACTCGGATCCAAAATTTCACCACTTTTTACGATTTCTCGATTCTGGTGATTTTCCCTAGTGGTACCCCTAGGGAAATCCGTAAAAATTCGTCGGATTCCGACGGAGCCAATTCTCGATGCGTTGTGACCGGCAAGCTTCCAGTAGCTATTCCAATCAGGTTTTCCCGAATTATTGGACTCGGATCCAAAACTTCACCACTTTTTACGATTTCTCGATTCTGGTGATTTTTCCTAGTGGTACCCCTAGGGAAATCCGTAAAAATTCGTCGGATTCCGACGGAGCCAATTCTCTATGCGTTGTGACCGGCAAGCTTCCAGTAGCTGTTCCAATCAGGTTTTCCCGAATTATTGGACTCGGATCCAAAATTTCACCACTTTTTACGATTTCTCGATTCTGGTGATTTTCCCTAGTGGTACCCCTAGGGAAATCCGTAAAATTTCGTCGGATTCCGACGGAGCCATTTCTCGATGCGTTGTGACCGGCAAGCTTCCAGTAGCTTTTCCAATCAGGTTTTCCCGAATTATTGGACTCGGATCCAAAATTTCACCACTTTTTACGATTTCTCGATTCTGGTGATTTTCCCTAGTGGTACCCCTAGGGAAATCCGTAAAAATTCGTCGGATTCCGACGGAGCCAATTCTCGATGCGTTGTGACCGGCAAGCTTCCAGTAGCTGTTCCAATCAGGTTTTCCCGAATTATTGGACTCGGATCCAAAATTTCACCACTTTTTACGATTTCTCGATTCTGGTGATTTTCCCTAGTGGTACCCCTAGGGAAATCCGTAAAAATTCGTCGGATTCCGACGGAGCCAATTCTCGATGCGTTGTGACCGGCAAGCTTCCAGTAGCTGTTCCAATCAGGTTTTTCCGAATTATTGGACTCGGATCCAAAATTTCACCACTTTTTACGATTTCTCGATTCTGGTGATTTTCCCTAGTGGTACCCCTAGGGAAATCCGTAAAAATTCGTCGGATTCCGACGGAGCCAATTCTCGATGCGTTGTGACCGGCAAGCTTCCAGTAGCTATTCCAATCAGGTTTTCCCGAATTATTGGACTCGGATCCAAAATTTCACCACTTTTTACGATTTCTCGATTCTGGTGATTTTCCCTAGTGGTACCCCTAGGGAAATCCGTAAAAATTCGTCGAATTCCGACGGAGCCAATTCTCGATGCGTTGTGACCGGCAAGCTTCCAGTAGCTATTCCAATCAGGTTTTCCCGAATTATTGGACTCGGATCCAAAATTTCACCACTTTTTACGATTTCTCGATTCTGGTGATTTTCCCTAGTGGTACCCCTAGGGAAATCCGTAAAAATTCGTCGGATTCCGACGGAGCCAATTCTCGATGCGTTGTGACCGGCAAGCTTCCAGTAGCTATTCCAATCAGGTTTTCCCGAATTATTGGACTCGGATCCAAAATTTCACCACTTTTTACGATTTCTCGATTCTGGTGATTTTCCCTAGTGGTACCCCTAGGGAAATCCGTAAAAATTCGTCGGATTCCGATGGAGCCAATTCTCGATGCGTTGTGACCGGCAAGCTTCCAGTAGCTATTCCAATCAGGTTTTCCCGAATTATTGGACTCGGATCCAAAATTTCACCACTTTTTACGATTTCTCGATTTTGGTGATTTTCCCTAGTGGTACCCCTAGGGAAATGCGTAAAAATTCGTCGGATTCCGACGGAGCCAATTCTCGATGCGTTGTGACCGGCAAGCTTCCAGTAGCTATTCCAATCAGGTTTTCCCGAATTATTGGACTCGGATCCAAAATTTCACCACTTTTTACGATTTCTCGATTCTGGTGATTTTTCCTAGTGGTACCCCTAGGGAAATCCGTAAAAATTCGTCGGATTCCGACGGAGCCAATTCTCTATGCGTTGTGACCGGCAAGCTTCCAGTAGCTGTTCCAATCAGGTTTTCCCGAATTATTGGACTCGGATCCAAAATTTCACCACTTTTTACGATTTCTCGATTCTGGTGATTTTCCCTAGTGGTACCCCTAGGGAAATCCGTAAAAATTCGTCGGATTCCGACGGAGCCAATTCTCGATGCGTTGTGACCGGTAAGCTTCCAGTAGCTCTTCCAATCAGGTTTTCCCGAATTATTGGACTCGGATCCAAAATTTCACCACTTTTTACGATTTCTCGATTCTGGTGATTTTCCCTAGTGGTACCCCTAGGGAAATCTGTAAAAATTCGTCGGATTCCGACGGAGCCAATTCTCGATGCGTTGTGACCGGCAAGCTTCCAGTAGCTGTTCCAATCAGGTTTTCCCGAATTATTGGACTCGGATCCAAAATTTCACCACTTTTTACGATTTCTCGATTCTGTTGATTTTCCCTAGTGGTACCCCTAGGGAAATCCGTAAAAATTCGTCGGATTCCGACGGAGCCAATTCTCGATGCGTTGTGACCGGCAAGCTTCCAGTAGCTGTTCCAATCAGGTTTTCCCGAATTATTGGACTCGGATCCAAAATTTCACCACTTTTTACGATTTCTCGATTCTGGTGATTTTCCCTAGTGGTACCCCTAGGGAAATCCGTAAAAATTCGTCGGATTCCGACGGAGCCAATTCTCGATGCGTTGTGACCGGCAAGCTTCCAGTAGCTGTTCCAATCAGGTTTTCCCGAATTATTGGACTCGGATCCAAAATTTCACCACTTTTTACGATTTCTCGATTCTGGTGATTTTACCTAGTGGTACCCCTAGGGAAATCCGTAAAATTTCATCGGATTCCGACGGAGCCATTTCTCGATGCGTTGTGACCGGCAAGCTTCCAGTAGCTGTTCCAATCAGGTTTTCCCAAATTATTGGACTCGGATCCAAAATTTCACCACTTTTTACGATTTCTCGATTCTGGTGATTTTCCCTAGTGGTACCCCTAGGGAAATCCGTAAAAATTCGTCGGATTCCGACGGAGCCAATTCTCGATGCGTTGTGACCGGCAAGCTTCCAGTAGCTATTCCAATCAGGTTTTCCCGAATTATTGGACTCGGATCCAAAATTTAACCACTTTTTACGATTTCTCGATTCTGGTGATTTTCCCTAGTGGTACCCCTAGGGAAATCCGTAAAAATTCGTCGGATTCCGACGGAGCCAATTCTCGATGCGTTGTGACCGGCAAGCTTCCAGTAGCTATTCCAATCAGGTTTTCCCGAATTATTGGACTCGGATCCAAAACTTCAACACTTTTTACGATTTCTCGATTCTGGTGATTTTTCCTAGTGGTACCCCTAGGGAAATCCGTAAAAATTCGTCGGATTCCGACGGAGCCAATTCTCTATGCGTTGTGACCGGCAAGCTTCCAGTAGCTGTTCCAATCAGGTTTTCCCGAATTATTGGACTCGGATCCAAAATTTCACCACTTTTTACGATTTCTCGATTCTGGTGATTTTCCCTAGTGGTACCCCTAGGGAAATCCGTAAAAATTCGTCGGATTCCGACGGAGCCAATTCTCGATGCGTTGTGACCGGCAAGCTTCCAGTAGCTATTCCAATCAGGTTTTCCCGAATTATTGGACTCGGATCCAAAATTTCACCACTTTTTACGATTTCTCGATTCTGGTGATTTTCCCTAGTGGTACCCCTAGGGAAATCCGTAAAAATTCGTCGGATTCCGACGGAGCCAATTCTCGATGCGTTGTGACCGGCAAGCTTCCAGTAGCTATTCCAATCAGGTTTTCCCGAATTATTGGACTCGGATCCAAAACTTCACCACTTTTTACGATTTCTCGATTCTGGTGATTTTTCCTAGTGGTACCCCTAGGGAAATCCGTAAAAATTCGTCGGATTCCGACGGAGCCAATTCTCTATGCGTTGTGACCGGCAAGCTTCCAGTAGCTGTTCCAATCAGGTTTTCCCGAATTATTGGACTCGGATCCAAAATTTCACCACTTTTTACGATTTCTCGATTCTGGTGATTTTCCCTAGTGGTACCCCTAGGAAAATCCGTAAAATTTCGTCGGATTCCGACGGAGCCATTTCTCGATGCGTTGTGACCGGCAAGCTTCCAGTAGCTTTTCCAATCAGGTTTTCCCGAATTATTGGACTCGGATCCAAAATTTCACCACTTTTTACGATTTCTCGATTCTGGTGATTTTCCCTAGTGGTACCCCTAGGGAAATCCGTAAAAATTCGTCGGATTCCGACGGAGCCAATTCTCGATGCGTTGTGACCGGCAAGCTTCCAGTAGCTGTTCCAATCAGGTTTTCCCGAATTATTGGACTCGGATCCAAAATTTCACCACTTTTTACGATTTCTCGATTCTGGTGATTTTCCCTAGTGGTACCCCTAGGGAAATCCGTAAAAATTCGTCGGATTCCGACGGAGCCAATTCTCGATGCGTTGTGACCGGCAAGCTTCCAGTAGCTGTTCCAATCAGGTTTTTCCGAATTATTGGACTCGGATCCAAAATTTCACCACTTTTTACGATTTCTCGATTCTGGTGATTTTCCCTAGTGGTACCCCTAGGGAAATCCGTAAAAATTCGTCGGATTCCGACGGAGCCAATTCTCGATGCGTTGTGACCGGCAAGCTTCCAGTAGCTATTCCAATCAGGTTTTCCCGAATTATTGGACTCGGATCCAAAATTTCACCACTTTTTACGATTTCTCGATTCTGGTGATTTTCCCTAGTGGTACCCCTAGGGAAATCCGTAAAAATTCGTCGAATTCCGACGGAGCCAATTCTCGATGCGTTGTGACCGGCAAGCTTCCAGTAGCTATTCCAATCAGGTTTTCCCGAATTATTGGACTCGGATCCAAAATTTCACCACTTTTTACGATTTCTCGATTCTGGTGATTTTCCCTAGTGGTACCCCTAGGGAAATCCGTAAAAATTCGTCGGATTCCGACGGAGCCAATTCTCGATGCGTTGTGACCGGCAAGCTTCCAGTAGCTATTCCAATCAGGTTTTCCCGAATTATTGGACTCGGATCCAAAATTTCACCACTTTTTACGATTTCTCGATTCTGGTGATTTTCCCTAGTGGTACCCCTAGGGAAATCCGTAAAAATTCGTCGGATTCCGATGGAGCCAATTCTCGATGCGTTGTGACCGGCAAGCTTCCAGTAGCTATTCCAATCAGGTTTTCCCGAATTATTGGACTCGGATCCAAAATTTCACCACTTTTTACGATTTCTCGATTTTGGTGATTTTCCCTAGTGGTACCCCTAGGGAAATGCGTAAAAATTCGTCGGATTCCGACGGAGCCAATTCTCGATGCGTTGTGACCGGCAAGCTTCCAGTAGCTATTCCAATCAGGTTTTCCCGAATTATTGGACTCGGATCCAAAATTTCACCACTTTTTACGATTTCTCGATTCTGGTGATTTTTCCTAGTGGTACCCCTAGGGAAATCCGTAAAAATTCGTCGGATTCCGACGGAGCCAATTCTCTATGCGTTGTGACCGGCAAGCTTCCAGTAGCTGTTCCAATCAGGTTTTCCCGAATTATTGGACTCGGATCCAAAATTTCACCACTTTTTACGATTTCTCGATTCTGGTGATTTTCCCTAGTGGTACCCCTAGGGAAATCCGTAAAAATTCGTCGGATTCCGACGGAGCCAATTCTCGATGCGTTGTGACCGGTAAGCTTCCAGTAGCTCTTCCAATCAGGTTTTCCCGAATTATTGGACTCGGATCCAAAATTTCACCACTTTTTACGATTTCTCGATTCTGGTGATTTTCCCTAGTGGTACCCCTAGGGAAATCTGTAAAAATTCGTCGGATTCCGACGGAGCCAATTCTCGATGCGTTGTGACCGGCAAGCTTCCAGTAGCTGTTCCAATCAGGTTTTCCCGAATTATTGGACTCGGATCCAAAATTTCACCACTTTTTACGATTTCTCGATTCTGTTGATTTTCCCTAGTGGTACCCCTAGGGAAATCCGTAAAAATTCGTCGGATTCCGACGGAGCCAATTCTCGATGCGTTGTGACCGGCAAGCTTCCAGTAGCTGTTCCAATCAGGTTTTCCCGAATTATTGGACTCGGATCCAAAATTTCACCACTTTTTACGATTTCTCGATTCTGGTGATTTTCCCTAGTGGTACCCCTAGGGAAATCCGTAAAAATTCGTCGGATTCCGACGGAGCCAATTCTCGATGCGTTGTGACCGGCAAGCTTCCAGTAGCTGTTCCAATCAGGTTTTCCCGAATTATTGGACTCGGATCCAAAATTTCACCACTTTTTACGATTTCTCGATTCTGGTGATTTTACCTAGTGGTACCCCTAGGGAAATCCGTAAAATTTCATCGGATTCCGACGGAGCCATTTCTCGATGCGTTGTGACCGGCAAGCTTCCAGTAGCTGTTCCAATCAGGTTTTCCCAAATTATTGGACTCGGATCCAAAATTTCACCACTTTTTACGATTTCTCGATTCTGGTGATTTTCCCTAGTGGTACCCCTAGGGAAATCCGTAAAAATTCGTCGGATTCCGACGGAGCCAATTCTCGATGCGTTGTGACCGGCAAGCTTCCAGTAGCTATTCCAATCAGGTTTTCCCGAATTATTGGACTCGGATCCAAAATTTAACCACTTTTTACGATTTCTCGATTCTGGTGATTTTCCCTAGTGGTACCCCTAGGGAAATCCGTAAAAATTCGTCGGATTCCGACGGAGCCAATTCTCGATGCGTTGTGACCGGCAAGCTTCCAGTAGCTATTCCAATCAGGTTTTCCCGAATTATTGGACTCGGATCCAAAACTTCAACACTTTTTACGATTTCTCGATTCTGGTGATTTTTCCTAGTGGTACCCCTAGGGAAATCCGTAAAAATTCGTCGGATTCCGACGGAGCCAATTCTCTATGCGTTGTGACCGGCAAGCTTCCAGTAGCTGTTCCAATCAGGTTTTCCCGAATTATTGGACTCGGATCCAAAATTTCACCACTTTTTACGATTTCTCGATTCTGGTGATTTTCCCTAGTGGTACCCCTAGGGAAATCCGTAAAAATTCGTCGGATTCCGACGGAGCCAATTCTCGATGCGTTGTGACCGGCAAGCTTCCAGTAGCTGTTCCAATCAGGTTTTCCCGAATTATTGGACTCGGATCCAAAATTTCACCACTTTTTACGATTTCTCGATTCTGGTGATTTTACCTAGTGGTACCCCTAGGGAAATCCGTAAAATTTCATCGGATTCCGACGGAGCCATTTCTCGATGCGTTGTGACCGGCAAGCTTCCAGTAGCTGTTCCAATCAGGTTTTCCCAAATTATTGGACTCGGATCCAAAATTTCACCACTTTTTACGATTTCTCGATTCTGGTGATTTTCCCTAGTGGTACCCCTAGGGAAATCCGTAAAAATTCGTCGGATTCCGACGGAGCCAATTCTCGATGCGTTGTGACCGGCAAGCTTCCAGTAGCTATTCCAATCAGGTTTTCCCGAATTATTGGACTCGGATCCAAAATTTAACCACTTTTTACGATTTCTCGATTCTGGTGATTTTCCCTAGTGGTACCCCTAGGGAAATCCGTAAAAATTCGTCGGATTCCGACGGAGCCAATTCTCGATGCGTTGTGACCGGCAAGCTTCCAGTAGCTATTCCAATCAGGTTTTCCCGAATTATTGGACTCGGATCCAAAACTTCAACACTTTTTACGATTTCTCGATTCTGGTGATTTTTCCTAGTGGTACCCCTAGGGAAATCCGTAAAAATTCGTCGGATTCCGACGGAGCCAATTCTCTATGCGTTGTGACCGGCAAGCTTCCAGTAGCTGTTCCAATCAGGTTTTCCCGAATTATTGGACTCGGATCCAAAATTTCACCACTTTTTACGATTTCTCGATTCTGGTGATTTTCCCTAGTGGTACCCCTAGGGAAATCCGTAAAATTTCGTCGGATTCCGACGGAGCCATTTCTCGATGCGTTGTGACCGGCAAGCTTCCAGTAGCTTTTCCAATCAGGTTTTCCCGAATTATTGGACTCGGATCCAAAATTTCACCACTTTTTACGATTTCTCGATTCTGGTGATTTTCCCTAGTGGTACCCCTAGGGAAATCCGTAAAAATTCGTCGGATTCCGACGGAGCCAATTCTCGATGCGTTGTGACCGGCAAGCTTCCAGTAGCTGTTCCAATCAGGTTTTCCCGAATTATTGGACTCGGATCCAAAATTTCACCACTTTTTACGATTTCTCGATTCTGTTGATTTTCCCTAGTGGTACCCCTAGGGAAATCCGTAAAAATTCGTCGGATTCCGACGGAGCCAATTCTCGATGCGTTGTGACCGGCAAGCTTCCAGTAGCTGTTCCAATCAGGTTTTCCCGAATTATTGGACTCGGATCCAAAATTTCACCACTTTTTACGATTTCTCGATTCTGGTGATTTTCCCTAGTGGTACCCCTAGGGAAATCCGTAAAAATTCGTCGGATTCCGACGGAGCCAATTCTCGATGCGTTGTGACCGGCAAGCTTCCAGTAGCTGTTCCAATTAGGTTTTCCCGAATTATTGGACTCGGATCCAAAATTTCACCACTTTTTACGATTTCTCGATTCTGGTGATTTTACCTAGTGGTACCCCTAGGGAAATCCGTAAAATTTCATCGGATTCCGACGGAGCCATTTCTCGATGCGTTGTGACCGGCAAGCTTCCAGTAGCTGTTCCAATCAGGTTTTCCCAAATTATTGGACTCGGATCCAAAATTTCACCACTTTTTACGATTTCTCGATTCTGGTGATTTTCCCTAGTGGTACCCCTAGGGAAATCCGTAAAAATTCGTCGGATTCCGACGGAGCCAATTCTCGATGCGTTGTGACCGGCAAGCTTCCAGTAGCTATTCCAATCAGGTTTTCCCGAATTATTGGACTCGGATCCAAAATTTCACCACTTTTTACGATTTCTCGATTCTGGTGATTTTCCCTAGTGGTACCCCTAGGGAAATCCGTAAAAATTCGTCGGATTCCGACGGAGCCAATTCTCGATGCGTTGTGACCGGCAAGCTTCCAGTAGCTATTCCAATCAGGTTTTCCCGAATTATTGGACTCGGATCCAAAACTTCAGCACTTTTTACGATTTCTCGATTCTGGTGATTTTTCCTAGTGGTACCCCTAGGGAAATCCGTAAAAATTCGTCGGATTCCGACGGAGCCAATTCTCTATGCGTTGTGACCGGCAAGCTTCCAGTAGCTGTTCCAATCAGGTTTTCCCGAATTATTGGACTCGGATCCAAAATTTCACCACTTTTTACGATTTCTCGATTCTGGTGATTTTCCCTAGTGGTACCCCTAGGGAAATCCGTAAAATTTCGTCGGATTCCGACGGAGCCATTTCTCGATGCGTTGTGACCGGCAAGCTTCCAGTAGCTTTTCCAATCAGGTTTTCCCGAATTATTGGACTCGGATCCAAAATTTCACCACTTTTTACGATTTCTCGATTCTGGTGATTTTCCCTAGTGGTACCCCTAGGGAAATCCGTAAAAATTCGTCGGATTCCGACGGAGCCAATTCTCGATGCGTTGTGACCGGCAAGCTTCCAGTAGCTGTTCCAATCAGGTTTTCCCGAATTATTGGACTCGGATCCAAAATTTCACCACTTTTTACGATTTCTCGATTCTGGTGATTTTCCCTAGTGGTACCCCTAGGGAAATCCGTAAAAATTCGTCGGATTCCGACGGAGCCAATTCTCGATTCGTTGTGACCGGCAAGCTTCCAGTAGCTGTTCCAATCAGGTTTTCCCGAATTATTGGACTCGGATCCAAAATTTCACCACTTTTTACGATTTCTCGATTCTGGTGATTTTCCCTAGTGGTACCCCTAGGGAAATCCGTAAAATTTCGTCGGATTCCGACGGAGCCATTTCTCGATGCGTTGTGACCGGCAAGCTTCCAGTAGCTATTCCAATAAGGTTTTCCCGAATTATTGGACTCGGATCCAAAATTTTACCACTTTTTACGATTTCTCGATTCTGGTGATTTTCCCTAGTGGTACCCCTAGGGAAATCCGTAAAATTTCGTCGGATTCCGACGGAGCCAATTCTCGATGCGTTGTGAACGGAAAGCTTGCAGTAGCTATTCCAATCAGGTTTTCCCGAATTATTGGACTCGGATCCAAAATTTCACCACTTTTTACGATTTCTCGATTCTGGTGATTTTTCCTAGTGGTACCCCTAGGGAAATCCGTAAAAATTTCGTCGGATTTCGACGGAGCCAATTCTCGATGCGTTGTGACCGGCAAGCTTCCAGTAGCTATTCCAATCAGGTTTTCCCGAATTATTGGACTCGGATCCAAAATTTCACCACTTTTTACGATTTCTCGATTCTGGTAATTTTCCTTAGTGGTACCCCTAGGGAAATCCGTAAAAATTCGTCGGATTCCGACGGAGCCAATTCTCGATGCGTTGTGACCGGCAAGCTTCCAGTAGCTATTCCAATCAGGTTTTCCCGAATTATTGGACTCGGATCCAAAATTTCACCACTTTTTACGATTTCTCGATTCTGGTGATTTTCCCTAGTGGTACCCCTAGGGAAATCCGTAAAAATTCGTCGGATTCCGACGGAGCCAATTCTCGATGCGTTGTGACCGGCAAGCTTCCAGTAGCTATTCCAATCAGGTTTTCCCGAATTATTGGACTCGGATCCAAAATTTCACCACTTTTTACGATTTCTCGATTCTGGTGATTTTCCCTAGTGGTACCCCTAGGGAAATCCGTAAAAATTCGTCGGATTCCGACGGAGCCAATTCTCGATGCGTTGTGACCGGCAAGCTTCCAGTAGCTATTCCAATCAGGTTTTCCCGAATTATTGGACTCGGATCCAAAATTTCACCACTTTTTACGATTTCTCGATTCTGGTGATTTTCCCTAGTGGTACCCCTAGGGAAATCCGTAAAAATTCGTCGGATTCCGACGGAGCCAATTCTCGATGCGTTGTGACCGGCAAGCTTCCAGTAGCTATTCCAATCAGGTTTTCCCGAATTATTGGACTCGGATCCAAAATTTCACCACTTTTTACGATTTCTCGATTCTGGTGATTTTCCCTAGTGGTACCCCTAGGGAAATCCGTAAAAATTCGTCGGATTTCGACGGAGCCAATTCTCGATGCGTTGTGACCGGCAAGCTTCCAGTAGCTATTCCAATCAGGTTTTCCCGAATTATTGGACTCGGATCCAAAATTTCACCACTTTTTACGATTTCTCGATTCTGGTGATTTTCCCTAGTGGTACCCCTAGGGAAATCCGTAAAAATTCGTTGGATTCCGACGGAGCCAATTCTCGATGCGTTGTGACCGGCAAGCTTCCAGTAGCTATTCCAATCAGGTTTTCCCGAATTATTGGACTCGGATCCAAAATTTCACCACTTTTTACGATTTCTCGATTCTGGTGATTTTTCCTAGTGGTACCCCTAGGGAAATCCGTAAAAATTCGTCGGATTCCGACGGAGCCAATTCTCTATGCGTTGTGACCGGCAAGCTTCCAGTAGCTGTTCCAATCAGGTTTTCCCGAATTATTGGACTCGGATCCAAAATTTCACCACTTTTTACGATTTCTCGATTCTGTTGATTTTCCCTAGTGGTACCCCTAGGGAAATCCGTAAAAATTCGTCGGATTCCGACGGAGCCAATTCTCGATGCGTTGTGACCGGCAAGCTTCCAGTAGCTCTTCCAATCAGGTTTTCCCGAATTATTGGACTCGGATCCAAAATTTCACCACTTTTTACGATTTCTCGATTCTGGTGATTTTCCCTAGTGGTACCCCTAGGGAAATCCGTAAAAATTCGTCGGATTCCGACGGAGCCAATTCTCGATGCGTTGTGACCGGCAAGCTTCCAGTAGCTGTTCCAATCAGGTTTTCCCGAATTATTGGACTCGGATCCAAAATTTCACCACTTTTTACGATTTCTCGATTCTGGTGATTTTACCTAGTGGTACCCCTAGGGAAATCCGTAAAATTTCTTCGGATTCCGACGGAGCCATTTCTCGATGCGTTGTGACCGGCAAGCTTCCAGTAGCTGTTCCAATCAGGTTTTCCCGAATTATTGGACTCGGATCCAAAATTTCACCACTTTTTACGATTTCTCGATTCTGGTGATTTTCCCTAGTGGTACCCCTAGGGAAATCCGTAAAAATTCGTCGGATTCCGACGGAGCCAATTCTCGATGCGTTGTGACCGGCAAGCTTCCAGTAGCTATTCCAATCAGGTTTTCCCGAATTATTGGACTCGGATCCAAAATTTCACCACTTTTTACGATTTCTCGATTCTGGTGATTTTCCCTAGTGGTACCCCTAGGGAAATCCGTAAAAATTCGTCGGATTCCGACGGAGCCAATTGTCGATGCGTTGTGACCGGCAAGCTTCCAGTAGCTATTCCAATCAGGTTTTCCCTAATTATTGGACTCGGATCCAAAACTTCACCACTTTTTACGATTTCTCGATTCTGGTGATTTTTCCTAGTGGTACCCCTAGGGAAATCCGTAAAAATTCGTCGGATTCCGACGGAGCCAATTCTCGATGCGTTGTGACCGGCAAGCTTCCAGTAGCTGTTCCAATCAGGTTTTCCCGAATTATTGGACTCGGATCCAAAATTTCACCACTTTTTACGATTTCTCGATTCTGGTGATTTTCCCTAGTGGTACCCCTAGGGAAATCCGTAAAATTTCGTCGGATTCCGACGGAGCCAATTCTCGATGCGTTGTGACCGGCAAGCTTCCAGTAGCTGTTCCAATCAGGTTTTCCCGAATTATTGGACTCGGATCCAAAATTTCACCACTTTTTACGATTTCTCGATTCTGGTGATTTTCCCTAGTGGTACCCCTAGGGAAATCCGTAAAAATTCGTCGGATTCCGACGGAGCCAATTCTCGATGCGTTGTGACCGGCAAGCTTCCAGTAGCTGTTCCAATCAGGTTTTCCCGAATTATTGGACTCGGATCCAAAATTTCACCACTTTTTACGATTTCTCGATTCTGGTGATTTTCCCTAGTGGTACCCCTAGGGAAATCCGTAAAAATTCGTCGGATTCCGACGGAGCCAATTCTCGATTCGTTGTGACCGGCAAGCTTCCAGTAGCTGTTCCAATCAGGTTTTCCCGAATTATTGGACTCGGATCCAAAATTTCACCACTTTTTACGATTTCTCGATTCTGGTGATTTTCCCTAGTGGTACCCCTAGGGAAATCCGTAAAATTTCGTCGGATTCCGACGGAGCCAATTCTCGATGCGTTGTGACCGGCAAGCTTCCAGTAGCTATTCCAATAAGGTTTTCCCGAATTATTGGACTCGGATCCAAAATTTTACCACTTTTTACGATTTCTCGATTCTGGTGATTTTCCCTAGTGGTACCCCTAGGGAAATCCGTAAAATTTCGTCGGATTCCGACGGAGCCAATTCTCGATGCGTTGTGAACGGAAAGCTTCCAGTAGCTATTCCAATCAGGTTTTCCCGAATTATTGGACTCGGATCCAAAATTTCACCACTTTTTACGATTTCTCGATTCTGGTGATTTTCCCTAGTGGTACCCCTAGGGAAATCCGTAAAAATTCGTCGGATTCCGACGGAGCCAATTCTCGATGCGTTGTGACCGGCAAGCTTCCAGTAGCTATTCCAATCAGGTTTTCCCGAATTATTGGACTCGGATCCAAAATTTCACCACTTTTTACGATTTCTCGATTCTGGTGATTTTCCCTAGTGGTACCCCTAGGGAAATCCGTAAAATTTCGTCGGATTCCGACGGAGCCAATTCTCGATGCGTTGTGACCGGAAAGCTTCCAGTAGCTATTCCAATCAGGTTTTCCCGAATTATTGGACTCGGATCCAAAATTTCACCACTTTTTACGATTTCTCGATTCTGGTGATTTTTCCTAGTGGTACCCCTAGGGAAATCCGTAAAAATTTCGTCGGATTCCGACGGAGCCAATTCTCGATGCGTTGTGACCGGCAAGCTTCCAGTAGCTATTCCAATCAGGTTTTCCCGAATTATTGGACTCGGATCCAAAATTTCACCACTTTTTACGATTTCTCGATTCTGGTGATTTTCCCTAGTGGTACCCCTAGGGAAATCCGTAAAAATTCGTCGGATTCCGACGGAGCCAATTCTCGATGCGTTGTGACCGGCAAGCTTCCAGTAGCTATTCCAATCAGGTTTTCCCGAATTATTGGACTCGGATCCAAAATTTCACCACTTTTTACGATTTCTCGATTCTGGTGATTTTCCCTAGTGGTACCCCTAGGGAAATCCGTAAAAATTCGTCGGATTCCGACGGAGCCAATTCTCGATGCGTTGTGACCGGCAAGCTTCCAGTAGCTATTCCAATCAGGTTTTCCCGAATTATTGGACTCGGATCCAAAATTTCACCACTTTTTACGATTTCTCGATTTTGGTGATTTTCCCTAGTGGTACCCCTAGGGAAATCCGTAAAAATTCGTCGAATTCCGACGGAGCCAATTCTCGATGCGTTGTGACCGGCAAGCTTCCAGTAGCTATTCCAATCAGGTTTTCCCGAATTATTGGACTCGGATCCAAAATTTCACCACTTTTTACGATTTCTCGATTCTGGTGATTTTCCCTAGTGGTACCCCTAGGGAAATCCGTAAAAATTCGTCGGATTCCGACGGAGCCAATTCTCGATGCGTTGTGACCGGCAAGCTTCCAGTAGCTATTCCAATCAGGTTTTCCCGAATTATTGGACTCGGATCCAAAATTTCACCACTTTTTACGATTTCTCGATTCTGGTGATTTTCCCTAGTGGTACCCCTAGGGAAATCCGTAAAAATTCGTCGGATTCCGACGGAGCCAATTCTCGATGCGTTGTGACCGGCAAGCTTCCAGTAGCTATTCCAATCAGGTTTTCCCGAATTATTGGACTCGGATCCAAAATTTCATCACTTTTTACGATTTCTCGATTTTAGTGATTTTCCCTAGTGGTACCCCTAGGGAAATCCGTAAAAATTCGTCGGATTCCGACGGAGCAAATTCTCGATGCGTTGTGACCGGCAAGCTTCCAGTAGCTATTCCAATCAGGTTTTCCCGAATTATTGGACTCGGATCCAAAATTTCACCACTTTTTACGATTTCTCGATTCTGGTGATTTTTCCTAGTGGTACCCCTAGGGAAATCCGTAAAAATTCGTCGGATTCCGACGGAGCCAATTCTCGATGCGTTGTGACCGGCAAGCTTCCAGTAGCTGTTCCAATCAGGTTTTCCCGAATTATTGGACTCGGATCCAAAATTTCACCACTTTTTACGATTTCTCGATTCTGGTGATTTTCCCTAGTGGTACCCCTAGGGAAATCCGTAAAAATTCGTCGGATTCCGACGGAGCCAATTCTCGATGCGTTGTGACCGGTAAGCTTCCAGTAGCTATTCCAATCAGGTTTTCCCGAATTATTGGACTCGGATCCAAAATTTCACCACTTTTTACGATTTCTCGATTCTGGTGATTTTCCCTAGTGGTACCCCTAGGGAAATCTGTAAAAATTCGTCGGATTCCGACGGAGCCAATTCTCGATGCGTTGCGACCGGCAAGCTTCCAGTAGCTGTTCCAATCAGGTTTTCCCGAATTATTGGACTCGGATCCAAAATTTCACCACTTTTTACGATTTCTCGATTCTGTTGATTTTCCCTAGTGGTACCCCTAGGGAAATCCGTAAAAATTCGTCGGATTCCGACGGAGCCAATTCTCGATGCGTTGTGACCGGCAAGCTTCCAGTAGCTGTTCCAATCAGGTTTTCCCGAATTATTGGACTCGGATCCAAAATTTCACCACTTTTTACGATTTCTCGATTCTGGTGATTTTCCCTAGTGGTACCCCTAGGGAAATCCGTAAAAATTCGTCGGATTCCGACGGAGCCAATTCTCGATGCGTTGTGACCGGCAAGCTTCCAGTAGCTGTTCCAATCAGGTTTTCCCGAATTATTGGACTCGGATTCAAAATTTCACCACTTTTTACGATTTCTCGATTCTGGTGATTTTCCCTAGTGGTACCCCTAGGGAAATCCGTAAAATTTCGTCGGATTCCGACGGAGCCATTTCTCGATGCGTTGTGACCGGCAAGCTTCCAGTAGCTTTTCCAATCAGGTTTTCCCGAATTATTGGACTCGGATCCAAAATTTCACCACTTTTTACGATTTCTCGATTCTGGTGATTTTCCCTAGTGGTACCCCTAGGGAAATCCGTAAAAATTCGTCGGATTCCGACGGAGCCAATTCTCGATGCGTTGTGACCGGCAAGCTTCCAGTAGCTGTTCCAATCAGGTTTTCCCGAATTATTGGACTCGGATCCAAAATTTCACCACTTTTTACGATTTCTCGATTCTGGTGATTTTCCCTAGTGGTACCCCTAGGGAAATCCGTAAAAATTCGTCGGATTCCGACGGAGCCAATTCTCGATGCGTTGTGACCGGCAAGCTTCCAGTAGCTATTCCAATCAGGTTTTCCCGAATTATTGGACTCGGATCCAAAATTTCACCACTTTTTACGATTTCTCGATTCTGGTGATTTTCCCTAGTGGTACCCCTAGGGAAATCCGTAAAATTTCGTCGGATTCCGACGGAGCCAATTCTCGATGCGTTGTGACCGGAAAGCTTCCAGTAGCTATTCCAATCAGGTTTTCCCGAATTATTGGACTCGGATCCAAAATTTCACCACTTTTTACGATTTCTCGATTCTGGTGATTTTTCCTAGTGGTACCCCTAGGGAAATCCGTAAAAATTTCGTCGGATTCCGACGGAGCCAATTCTCGATGCGTTGTGACCGGCAAGCTTCCAGTAGCTATTCCAATCAGGTTTTCCCGAATTATTGGACTCGGATCCAAAATTTCACCACTTTTTACGATTTCTCGATTCTGGTGATTTTCCCTAGTGGTACCCCTAGGGAAATCCGTAAAAATTCGTCGGATTCCGACGGAGCCAATTCTCGATGCGTTGTGACCGGCAAGCTTCCAGTAGCTATTCCAATCAGGTTTTCCCGAATTATTGGACTCGGATCCAAAATTTCACCACTTTTTACGATTTCTCGATTCTGGTGATTTTCCCTAGTGGTACCCCTAGGAAAATCCGTAAAAATTCGTCGGATTCCGACGGAGCCAATTCTCGATGCGTTGTGACCGGCAAGCTTCCAGTAGCTATTCCAATCAGGTTTTCCCGAATTATTGGACTCGGATCCAAAATTTCACCACTTTTTACGATTTCTCGATTTTGGTGATTTTCCCTGTGGTACCCCTAGGGAAATCCGTAAAAATTCGTCGAATTCCGACGGAGCCAATTCTCGATGCGTTGTGACCCGGCAAGCTTCCAGTAGCTATTCCAATCAGGTTTTCCCGAATTATTGGACTCGGATCCAAAATTTCACCACTTTTTACGATTTCTCGATTCTGGTGATTTTCCCTAGTGGTACCCCTAGGGAAATCCGTAAAAATTCGTCGGATTCCGACGGAGCCAATTCTCGATGCGTTGTGACCGGCAAGCTTCCAGTAGCTATTCCAATCAGGTTTTCCCGAATTATTGGACTCGGATCCAAAATTTCACCACTTTTTACGATTTCTCGATTCTGGTGATTTTCCCTAGTGGTACCCCTAGGGAAATCCGTAAAAATTCGTCGGATTCCGACGGAGCCAATTCTCGATGCGTTGTGACCGGCAAGCTTCCAGTAGCTATTCCAATCAGGTTTTCCCGAATTATTGGACTCGGATCCAAAATTTCATCACTTTTTACGATTTCTCGATTTTAGTGATTTTCCCTAGTGGTACCCCTAGGGAAATCCGTAAAAATTCGTCGGATTCCGACGGAGCAAATTCTCGATGCGTTGTGACCGGCAAGCTTCCAGTAGCTATTCCAATCAGGTTTTCCCGAATTATTGGACTCGGATCCAAAATTTCACCACTTTTTACGATTTCTCGATTCTGGTGATTTTTCCTAGTGGTACCCCTAGGGAAATCCGTAAAAATTCGTCGGATTCCGACGGAGCCAATTCTCGATGCGTTGTGACCGGCAAGCTTCCAGTAGCTGTTCCAATCAGGTTTTCCCGAATTATTGGACTCGGATCCAAAATTTCACCACTTTTTACGATTTCTCGATTCTGGTGATTTTCCCTAGTGGTACCCCTAGGGAAATCCGTAAAAATTCGTCGGATTCCGACGGAGCCAATTCTCGATGCGTTGTGACCGGCAAGCTTCCAGTAGCTGTTCCAATCAGGTTTTCCCGAATTATTGGACTCGGATCCAAAATTTCACCACTTTTTACGATTTCTCGATTCTGGTGATTTTCCCTAGTGGTACCCCTAGGGAAATCTGTAAAAATTCGTCGGATTCCGACGGAGCCAATTCTCGATGCGTTGCGACCGGCAAGCTTCCAGTAGCTGTTCCAATCAGGTTTTCCCGAATTATTGGACTCGGATCCAAAATTTCACCACTTTTTACGATTTCTCGATTCTGTTGATTTTCCCTAGTGGTACCCCTAGGGAAATCCGTAAAAATTCGTCGGATTCCGACGGAGCCAATTCTCGATGCGTTGTGACCGGCAAGCTTCCAGTAGCTGTTCCAATCAGGTTTTCCCGAATTATTGGACTCGGATCCAAAATTTCACCACTTTTTATGATTTCTCGATTCTGGTGATTTTCCCTAGTGGTACCCCTAGGGAAATCCGTAAAAATTCGTCGGATTCCGACGGAGCCAATTCTCGATGCGTTGTGACCGGCAAGCTTCCAGTAGCTGTTCCAATCAGGTTTTCCCGAATTATTGGACTCGGATTCAAAATTTCACCACTTTTTACGATTTCTCGATTCTGGTGATTTTCCCTAGTGGTACCCCTAGGGAAATCCGTAAAATTTCGTCGGATTCCGACGGAGCCATTTCTCGATGCGTTGTGACCGGCAAGCTTCCAGTAGCTTTTCCAATCAGGTTTTCCCGAATTATTGGACTCGGATCCAAAATTTCACCACTTTTTACGATTTCTCGATTCTGGTGATTTTCCCTAGTGGTACCCCTAGGGAAATCCGTAAAAATTCGTCGGATTCCGACGGAGCCAATTCTCGATGCGTTGTGACCGGCAAGCTTCCAGTAGCTGTTCCAATCAGGTTTTCCCGAATTATTGGACTCGGATCCAAAATTTCACCACTTTTTACGATTTCTCGATTCTGGTGATTTTCCCTAGTGGTACCCCTAGGGAAATCCGTAAAAATTCGTCGGATTCCGACGGAGCCAATTCTCGATGCGTTGTGACCGGCAAGCTTCCAGTAGCTATTCCAATCAGGTTTTCCCGAATTATTGGACTCGGATCCAAAATTTCACCACTTTTTACGATTTCTCGATTCTGGTGATTTTCCCTAGTGGTACCCCTAGGGAAATCCGTAAAATTTCGTCGGATTCCGACGGAGCCAATTCTCGATGCGTTGTGACCGGAAAGCTTCCAGTAGCTATTCCAATCAGGTTTTCCCGAATTATTGGACTCGGATCCAAAATTTCACCACTTTTTACGATTTCTCGATTCTGGTGATTTTTCCTAGTGGTACCCCTAGGGAAATCCGTAAAATTTCGTCGGATTCCGACGGAGCCAATTCTCGATGCGTTGTGACCGGCAAGCTTCCAGTAGCTATTCCAATCAGGTTTTCCCGAATTATTGGACTCGGATCCAAAATTTCACCACTTTTTACGATTTCTCGATTCTGGTGATTTTCCCTAGTGGTACCCCTAGGGAAATCCGTAAAAATTCGTCGGATTCCGACGGAGCCAATTCTCGATGCGTTGTGACCGGCAAGCTTCCAGTAGCTATTCCAATCAGGTTTTCCCGAATTATTGGACTCGGATCCAAAATTTCACCACTTTTTACGATTTCTCGATTCTGGTGATTTTCCCTAGTGGTACCCCTAGGGAAATCCGTAAAAATTCGTCGGATTCCGACGGAGCCAATTCTCGATGCGTTGTGACCGGCAAGCTTCCAGTAGCTATTCCAATCAGGTTTTCCCGAATTATTGGACTCGGATCCAAAATTTCACCACTTTTTACGATTTCTCGATTTTGGTGATTTTCCCTAGTGGTACCCCTAGGGAAATCCGTAAAAATTCGTCGAATTCCGACGGAGCCAATTCTCGATGCGTTGTGACCGGCAAGCTTCCAGTAGCTATTCCAATCAGGTTTTCCCGAATTATTGGACTCGGATCCAAAATTTCACCACTTTTACGATTTCTCGATTCTGGTGATTTTCCCTAGTGGTACCCCTAGGGAAATCCGTAAAAATTCGTCGGATTCCGACGGAGCCAATTCTCGATGCGTTGTGACCGGCAAGCTTCCAGTAGCTATTCCAATCAGGTTTTCCCGAATTATTGGACTCGGATCCAAAATTTCACCACTTTTTACGATTTCTCGATTCTGGTGATTTTCCCTAGTGGTACCCCTAGGGAAATCCGTAAAAATTCGTCGGATTCCGACGGAGCCAATTCTCGATGCGTTGTGACCGGCAAGCTTCCAGTAGCTATTCCAATCAGGTTTTCCCGAATTATTGGACTCGGATCCAAAATTTCACCACTTTTTACGATTTCTCGATTCTGGTGATTTTCCCTAGTGGTACCCCTAGGAAAATCCGTAAAAATTCGTCGGATTCCGACGGAGCCAATTCTCGATGCGTTGTGACCGGCAAGCTTCCAGTAGCTATTCCAATCAGGTTTTCCCGAATTATTGGACTCGGATCCAAAATTTCACCACTTTTTACGATTTCTCGATTTTGGTGATTTTCCCTAGTGGTACCCCTAGGGAAATCCGTAAAAATTCGTCGAATTCCGACGGAGCCAATTCTCGATGCGTTGTGACCGGCAAGCTTCCAGTAGCTATTCCAATCAGGTTTTCCCGAATTATTGGACTCGGATCCAAAATTTCACCACTTTTTACGATTTCTCGATTCTGGTGATTTTCCCTAGTGGTACCCCTAGGGAAATCCGTAAAAATTCGTCGGATTCCGACGGAGCCAATTCTCGATGCGTTGTGACCGGCAAGCTTCCAGTAGCTATTCCAATCAGGTTTTCCCGAATTATTGGACTCGGATCCAAAATTTCACCACTTTTTACGATTTCTCGATTCTGGTGATTTTCCCTAGTGGTACCCCTAGGGAAATCCGTAAAAATTCGTCGGATTCCGACGGAGCCAATTCTCGATGCGTTGTGACCGGCAAGCTTCCAGTAGCTATTCCAATCAGGTTTTCCCGAATTATTGGACTCGGATCCAAAATTTCATCACTTTTTACGATTTCTCGATTTTAGTGATTTTCCCTAGTGGTACCCCTAGGGAAATCCGTAAAAATTCGTCGGATTCCGACGGAGCAAATTCTCGATGCGTTGTGACCGGCAAGCTTCCAGTAGCTATTCCAATCAGGTTTTCCCGAATTATTGGACTCGGATCCAAAATTTCACCACTTTTTACGATTTCTCGATTCTGGTGATTTTTCCTAGTGGTACCCCTAGGGAAATCCGTAAAAATTCGTCGGATTCCGACGGAGCCAATTCTCGATGCGTTGTGACCGGCAAGCTTCCAGTAGCTGTTCCAATCAGGTTTTCCCGAATTATTGGACTCGGATCCAAAATTTCACCACTTTTTACGATTTCTCGATTCTGGTGATTTTCCCTAGTGGTACCCCTAGGGAAATCCGTAAAAATTCGTCGGATTCCGACGGAGCCAATTCTCGATGCGTTGTGACCGGCAAGCTTCCAGTAGCTGTTCCAATCAGGTTTTCCCGAATTATTGGACTCGGATCCAAAATTTCACCACTTTTTACGATTTCTCGATTCTGGTGATTTTCCCTAGTGGTACCCCTAGGGAAATCTGTAAAAATTCGTCGGATTCCGACGGAGCCAATTCTCGATGCGTTGCGACCGGCAAGCTTCCAGTAGCTGTTCCAATCAGGTTTTCCCGAATTATTGGACTCGGATCCAAAATTTCACCACTTTTTACGATTTCTCGATTCTGTTGATTTTCCCTAGTGGTACCCCTAGGGAAATCCGTAAAAATTCGTCGGATTCCGACGGAGCCAATTCTCGATGCGTTGTGACCGGCAAGCTTCCAGTAGCTGTTCCAATCAGGTTTTCCCGAATTATTGGACTCGGATCCAAAATTTCACCACTTTTTATGATTTCTCGATTCTGGTGATTTTCCCTAGTGGTACCCCTAGGGAAATCCGTAAAAATTCGTCGGATTCCGACGGAGCCAATTCTCGATGCGTTGTGACCGGCAAGCTTCCAGTAGCTGTTCCAATCAGGTTTTCCCGAATTATTGGACTCGGATTCAAAATTTCACCACTTTTTACGATTTCTCGATTCTGGTGATTTTCCCTAGTGGGTACCCCTAGGGAAATCCGTAAAATTTCGTCGGATTCCGACGGAGCCATTTCTCGATGCGTTGTGACCGGCAAGCTTCCAGTAGCTTTTCCAATCAGGTTTTCCCGAATTATTGGACTCGGATCCAAAATTTCACCACTTTTTACGATTTCTCGATTCTGGTGATTTTCCCTAGTGGTACCCCTAGGGAAATCCGTAAAAATTCGTCGGATTCCGACGGAGCCAATTCTCGATGCGTTGTGACCGGCAAGCTTCCAGTAGCTGTTCCAATCAGGTTTTCCCGAATTATTGGACTCGGATCCAAAATTTCACCACTTTTTACGATTTCTCGATTCTGGTGATTTTCCCTAGTGGTACCCCTAGGGAAATCCGTAAAAATTCGTCGGATTCCGACGGAGCCAATTCTCGATGCGTTGTGACCGGCAAGCTTCCAGTAGCTATTCCAATCAGGTTTTCCCGAATTATTGGACTCGGATCCAAAATTTCACCACTTTTTACGATTTCTCGATTCTGGTGATTTTCCCTAGTGGTACCCCTAGGGAAATCCGTAAAATTTCGTCGGATTCCGACGGAGCCAATTCTCGATGCGTTGTGACCGGAAAGCTTCCAGTAGCTATTCCAATCAGGTTTTCCCGAATTATTGGACTCGGATCCAAAATTTCACCACTTTTTACGATTTCTCGATTCTGGTGATTTTTTCCTAGTGGTACCCCCTAGGGAAATCCGTAAAAATTTCGTCGGATTCCGACGGAGCCAATTCTCGATGCGTTGTGACCGGCAAGCTTCCAGTAGCTATTCCAATCAGGTTTTCCCGAATTATTGGACTCGGATCCAAAATTTCACCACTTTTTACGATTTCTCGATTCTGGTGATTTTCCCTAGTGGTACCCCTAGGGAAATCCGTAAAAATTCGTCGGATTCCGACGGAGCCAATTCTCGATGCGTTGTGACCGGCAAGCTTCCAGTAGCTATTCCAATCAGGTTTTCCCGAATTATTGGACTCGGATCCAAAATTTCACCACTTTTTACGATTTCTCGATTCTGGTGATTTTCCCTAGTGGTACCCCTAGGGAAATCCGTAAAAATTCGTCGGATTCCGACGGAGCCAATTCTCGATGCGTTGTGACCGGCAAGCTTCCAGTAGCTATTCCAATCAGGTTTTCCCGAATTATTGGACTCGGATCCAAAATTTCACCACTTTTTACGATTTCTCGATTTTGGTGATTTTCCCTAGTGGTACCCCTAGGGAAATCCGTAAAAATTCGTCGAATTCCGACGGAGCCAATTCTCGATGCGTTGTGACCGGCAAGCTTCCAGTAGCTATTCCAATCAGGTTTTCCCGAATTATTGGACTCGGATCCAAAATTTCACCACTTTTTACGATTTCTCGATTCTGGTGATTTTCCCTAGTGGTACCCCTAGGGAAATCCGTAAAAATTCGTCGGATTCCGACGGAGCCAATTCTCGATGCGTTGTGACCGGCAAGCTTCCAGTAGCTATTCCAATCAGGTTTTCCCCGAATTATTGGACTCGGATCCAAAATTTCACCACTTTTTACGATTTCTCGATTCTGGTGATTTTCCCTAGTGGTACCCCTAGGGAAATCCGTAAAAATTCGTCGGATTCCGACGGAGCCAATTCTCGATGCGTTGTGACCGGCAAGCTTCCAGTAGCTATTCCAATCAGGTTTTCCCGAATTATTGGACTCGGATCCAAAATTTCATCACTTTTTACGATTTCTCGATTTTAGTGATTTTCCCTAGTGGTACCCCTAGGGAAATCCGTAAAAATTCGTCGGATTCCGACGGAGCAAATTCTCGATGCGTTGTGACCGGCAAGCTTCCAGTAGCTATTCCAATCAGGTTTTCCCGAATTATTGGACTCGGATCCAAAATTTCACCACTTTTTACGATTTCTCGATTCTGGTGATTTTTCCTAGTGGTACCCCTAGGGAAATCCGTAAAAATTCGTCGGATTCCGACGGAGCCAATTCTCGATGCGTTGTGACCGGCAAGCTTCCAGTAGCTGTTCCAATCAGGTTTTCCCGAATTATTGGACTCGGATCCAAAATTTCACCACTTTTTACGATTTCTCGATTCTGGTGATTTTCCCTAGTGGTACCCCTAGGGAAATCCGTAAAAATTCGTCGGATTCCGACGGAGCCAATTCTCGATGCGTTGTGACCGGTAAGCTTCCAGTAGCTATTCCAATCAGGTTTTCCCGAATTATTGGACTCGGATCCAAAATTTCACCACTTTTTACGATTTCTCGATTCTGGTGATTTTCCCTAGTGGTACCCCTAGGGAAATCTGTAAAAATTCGTCGGATTCCGACGGAGCCAATTCTCGATGCGTTGCGACCGGCAAGCTTCCAGTAGCTGTTCCAATCAGGTTTTCCCGAATTATTGGACTCGGATCCAAAATTTCACCACTTTTTACGATTTCTCGATTCTGTTGATTTTCCCTAGTGGTACCCCTAGGGAAATCCGTAAAAATTCGTCGGATTCCGACGGAGCCAATTCTCGATGCGTTGTGACCGGCAAGCTTCCAGTAGCTGTTCCAATCAGGTTTTCCCCGAATTATTGGACTCGGATCCAAAATTTCACCACTTTTTACGATTTCTCGATTCTGGTGATTTTCCCTAGTGGTACCCCTAGGGAAATCCGTAAAAATTCGTCGGATTCCGACGGAGCCAATTCTCGATGCGTTGTGACCGGCAAGCTTCCAGTAGCTGTTCCAATCAGGTTTTCCCGAATTATTGGACTCGGATTCAAAATTTCACCACTTTTTACGATTTCTCGATTCTGGTGATTTTCCCTAGTGGTACCCCTAGGGAAATCCGTAAAATTTCGTCGGATTCCGACGGAGCCATTTCTCGATGCGTTGTGACCGGCAAGCTTCCAGTAGCTTTTCCAATCAGGTTTTCCCGAATTATTGGACTCGGATCCAAAATTTCACCACTTTTTACGATTTCTCGATTCTGGTGATTTTCCCTAGTGGTACCCCTAGGGAAATCCGTAAAAATTCGTCGGATTCCGACGGAGCCAATTCTCGATGCGTTGTGACCGGCAAGCTTCCAGTAGCTGTTCCAATCAGGTTTTCCAGAATTATTGGACTCGGATCCAAAATTTCACCACTTTTTACGATTTCTCGATTCTGGTGATTTTCCCTAGTGGTACCCCTAGGGAAATCCGTAAAAATTCGTCGGATTCCGACGGAGCCAATTCTCGATGCGTTGTGACCGGCAAGCTTCCAGTAGCTATTCCAATCAGGTTTTCCCGAATTATTGGACTCGGATCCAAAATTTCACCACTTTTTACGATTTCTCGATTCTGGTGATTTTCCCTAGTGGTACCCCTAGGGAAATCCGTAAAAATTCGTCGGATTCCGACGGAGCCAATTCTCGATGCGTTGTGACCGGCAAGCTTCCAGTAGCTGTTCCAATCAGGTTTTCCCGAATTATTGGACTCGGATTCAAAATTTCACCACTTTTTACGATTTCTCGATTCTGGTGATTTTCCCTAGTGGTATCCCTAGGAAAATCCGTAAAATTTCGTCGGATTCCGACGGAGCCATTTCTCGATGCGTTGTGACCGGCAAGCTTCCAGTAGCTTTTCCAATCAGGTTTTCCCGAATTATTGGACTCGGATCCAAAATTTCACCACTTTTTACGATTTCTCGATTCTGGTGATTTTCCCTAGTGGTACCCCCTAGGGAAATCCGTAAAAATTCGTCGGATTCCGACGGAGCCAATTCTCGATGCGTTGTGACCGGCAAGCTTCCAGTAGCTGTTCCAATCAGGTTTTCCCGAATTATTGGACTCGGATCCAAAATTTCACCACTTTTTACGATTTCTCGATTCTGGTGATTTTCCCTAGTGGTACCCCTAGGGAAATCCGTAAAAATTCGTCGGATTCCGACGGAGCCAATTCTCGATGCGTTGTGACCGGCAAGCTTCCAGTAGCTGTTCCAATCAGGTTTTCCCGAATTATTGGACTCGGATCCAAAATTTCACCACTTTTTACGATTTCTCGATTCTGGTGATTTTTCCTAGTGGTACCCCTAGGGAAATCCGTAAAATTCGTCGGATTCCGACGGAGCCAATTCTCGATGCGTTGTGACGGGCAAGCTTCCAGTAGCTGTTCCAATCAGGTTTTCCCGAATTATTGGACTCGGATTCAAAATTTCACCACTTTTTACGATTTCTCGATTCTGGTGATTTTCCCTAGTGGTACCCCTAGGGAAATCCGTAAAATTTCGTCGGATTCCGACGGAGCCATTTCTCGATGCGTTGTGACCCGGCAAGCTTCCAGTAGCTTTTCCAATCAGGTTTTCCCGAATTATTGGACTCGGATCCAAAATTTCACCACTTTTTACGATTTCTCGATTCTGGTGATTTTCCCTAGTGGTACCCCTAGGGAAATCCGTAAAAATTCGTCGGATTCCGACGGAGCCAATTCTCGATGCGTTGTGACCGGCAAGCTTCCAGTAGCTGTTCCAATCAGGTTTTCCCGAATTATTGGACTCGGATCCAAAATTTCACCACTTTTTACGATTTCTCGATTCTGGTGATTTTCCCTAGTGGTACCCCTAGGGAAATCCGTAAAAATTCGTCGGATTCCGACGGAGCCAATTCTCGATGCGTTGTGACCGGCAAGCTTCCAGTAGCTGTTCCAATCAGGTTTTCCCGAATTATTGGACTCGGATCCAAAATTTCACCCACTTTTTACGATTTCTCGATTCTGGTGATTTTCCCTAGTGGTACCCCTAGGGAAATTCGTAAAAATTCGTCGGATTCCGACGAAGCCAATTCTCGATGCGTTGTGACCGGCAAGCTTCCAGTAGCTGTTCCAATGAGGTTTTCCCGAATTATTGGACTCGGATCCAAAATTTCACCACTTTTTACGATTTCTCGATTCTGTTGATTTTCCCTAGTGGTACCCCTAGGGAAATCCGTAAAAATTCGTCGGATTCCGACGGAGCCAATTCTCGATGCGTTGTGACCGGCAAGCTTCCAGTAGCTGTTCCAATCAGGTTTTCCCGAATTATTGGACTCGGATCCAAAATTTCACCACTTTTTACGATTTCTCGATTCTGGTGATTTTCCCTAGTGGTACCCCGAGGGAAATCCGTAAAAATTCGTCGGATTCCGACGGAGCCAATTCTCGATGCGTTGTGACCGGCAAGCTTCCAGTAGCTGTTCCAATCAGGTTTTCCCGAATTATTGGACTCGGATCCAAAATTTCACCACTTTTTACGATTTCTCGATTCTGGTGATTTTCCCTAGTGGTACCCCTAGGGAAATCCGTAAAATTTTGTCGGATTTCGACGGAGCCATTTCTCGATGCGTTGTGACCGGCAAGCTTCCAGTAGCTATTCCAATCAGGTTTTCCCCGAATTATTGGACTCGGATCCAAAATTTCACCACTTTTTACGATTTCTCGATTCTGGTGATTTTCCCTAGTGGTACCCCTAGGGAAATCCGTAAAATTTCGTCGGATTCCGACGGAGCCAATTCTCGATGCGTTGTGACCGGCAAGCTTCCAGTAGCTGTTCCAATCAGGTTTTCCCGAATTATTGGACTCGGATCCAAAATTTCACCACTTTTTACGATTTCTCGATTCTGGTGATTTTCCCTAGTGGTACCCCTATGGAAATCCGTAAAAATTCGTCGGATTCCGACGGAGCCAATTCTCGATGCGTTGTGACCGGCAAGCTTCCAGTAGCTATTCCAATCAGGTTTTCCCGAATTATTGGTCTCGGATCCAAAATTTCCACCACTTTTTACGATTTCTCGATTCTGGTGATTTTCCCTAGTGGTACCCCTAGGGAAATCCGTAAAATTTCGTCGGATTCCGACGGAGCCAATTCTCGATGCGTTGTGACCGGAAAGCTTCCAGTAGCTATTCCAATCAGGTTTTCCCGAATTATTGGACTCGGATCCAAAATTTCACCACTTTTTACGATTTCTCGATTCTGGTGATTTTTCCTAGTGGTACCCCTAGGGAAATCCGTAAAAATTTCGTCGGATTCCGACGGAGCCAATTCTCGATGCGTTGTGACCGGCAAGCTTCCAGTAGCTATTCCAATCAGGTTTTCCCGAATTATTGGACTCGGATCCAAAATTTCACCACTTTTTACGATTTCTCGATTCTGGTGATTTTCCCTAGTGGTACCCCTAGGGAAATCCGTAAAAATTCGTCGGATTCCGACGGAGCCAATTCTCGATGCGTTGTGACCGGCAAGCTTCCAGTAGCTATTCCAATCAGGTTTTCCCGAATTATTGGACTCGGATCCAAAATTTCACCACTTTTTACGATTTCTCGATTCTGGTGATTTTCCCTAGTGGTACCCCTAGGGAAATCCGTAAAAATTCGTCGGATTCCGACGGAGCCAATTCTCGATGCGTTGTGACCGGCAAGCTTCCAGTAGCTATTCCAATCAGGTTTTCCCGAATTATTGGACTCGGATCCAAAATTTCACCACTTTTTACGATTTCTCGATTTTGGTGATTTTCCCTAGTGGTACCCCTAGGGAAATCCGTAAAAATTCGTCGAATTCCGACGGAGCCAATTCTCGATGCGTTGTGACCGGCAAGCTTCCAGTAGCTATTCCAATCAGGTTTTCCCGAATTATTGGACTCGGATCCAAAATTTCACCACTTTTTACGATTTCTCGATTCTGGTGATTTTCCCTAGTGGTACCCCTAGGGAAATCCGTAAAAATTCGTCGGATTCCGACGGAGCCAATTCTCGATGCGTTGTGACCGGCAAGCTTCCAGTAGCTATTCCAATCAGGTTTTCCCGAATTATTGGACTCGGATCCAAAATTTCACCACTTTTTACGATTTCTCGATTCTGGTGATTTTCCCTAGTGGTACCCCTAGGGAAATCCGTAAAAATTCGTCGGATTCCGACGGAGCCAATTCTCGATGCGTTGTGACCGGCAAGCTTCCAGTAGCTATTCCAATCAGGTTTTCCCGAATTATTGGACTCGGATCCAAAATTTCATCACTTTTTACGATTTCTCGATTTTAGTGATTTTCCCTAGTGGTACCCCTAGGGAAATCCGTAAAAATTCGTCGGATTCCGACGGAGCAAATTCTCGATGCGTTGTGACCGGCAAGCTTCCAGTAGCTATTCCAATCAGGTTTTCCCGAATTATTGGACTCGGATCCAAAATTTCACCACTTTTTACGATTTCTCGATTCTGGTGATTTTTCCTAGTGGTACCCCTAGGGAAATCCGTAAAAATTCGTCGGATTCCGACGGAGCCAATTCTCGATGCGTTGTGACCGGCAAGCTTCCAGTAGCTGTTCCAATCAGGTTTTCCCGAATTATTGGACTCGGATCCAAAATTTCACCACTTTTTACGATTTCTCGATTCTGGTGATTTTCCCTAGTGGTACCCCTAGGGAAATCCGTAAAAATTCGTCGGATTCGGACGGAGCCAATTCTCGATGCGTTGTGACCGGTAAGCTTCCAGTAGCTATTCCAATCAGGTTTTCCCGAATTATTGGACTCGGATCCAAAATTTCACCACTTTTTACGATTTCTCGATTCTGGTGATTTTCCCTAGTGGTACCCCTAGGGAAATCTGTAAAAATTCATCGGATTCCGACGGAGCCAATTCTCGATGCGTTGCGACCGGCAAGCTTCCAGTAGCTGTTCCAATCAGGTTTTCCCGAATTATTGGACTCGGATCCAAAATTTCACCACTTTTTACGATTTCTCGATTCTGTTGATTTTCCCTAGTGGTACCCCTAGGGAAATCCGTAAAAATTCGTCGGATTCCGACGGAGCCAATTCTCGATGCGTTGTGACCGGCAAGCTTCCAGTAGCTGTTCCAATCAGGTTTTCCCGAATTATTGGACTCGGATCCAAAATTTCACCACTTTTTACGATTTCTCGATTCTGGTGATTTTCCCTAGTGGTACCCCTAGGGAAATCCGTAAAAATTCGTCGGATTCCGACGGAGCCAATTCTCGATGCGTTGTGACCGGCAAGCTTCCAGTAGCTGTTCCAATCAGGTTTTCCCGAATTATTGGACTCGGATTCAAAATTTCACCACTTTTTACGATTTCTCGATTCTGGTGATTTTCCCTAGTGGTACCCCTAGGGAAATCCGTAAAATTTCGTCGGATTCCGACGGAGCCATTTCTCGATGCGTTGTGACCGGCAAGCTTCCAGTAGCTTTTCCAATCAGGTTTTCCCGAATTATTGGACTCGGATCCAAAATTTCACCACTTTTTACGATTTCTCGATTCTGGTGATTTTTCCCTAGTGGTACCCCTAGGGAAATCCGTAAAAATTCGTCGGATTCCGACGGAGCCAATTCTCGATGCGTTGTGACCGGCAAGCTTCCAGTAGCTGTTCCAATCAGGTTTTCCAGAATTATTGGACTCGGATCCAAAATTTCACCACTTTTTACGATTTCTCGATTCTGGTGATTTTCCCTAGTGGTACCCCTAGGGAAATCCGTAAAAATTCGTCGGATTCCGACGGAGCCAATTCTCGATGCGTTGTGACCGGCAAGCTTCCAGTAGCTATTCCAATCAGGTTTTCCCGAATTATTGGACTCGGATCCAAAATTTCACCACTTTTTACGATTTCTCGATTCTGGTGATTTTCCCTAGTGGTACCCCTAGGGAAATCCGTAAAAATTCGTCGGATTCCGACGGAGGCAATTCTCGATGCGTTGTGACCGGCAAGCTTCCAGTAGCTGTTCCAATCAGGTTTTCCCGAATTATTGGACTCGGATTCAAAATTTCACCACTTTTTACGATTTCTCGATTCTGGTGATTTTCCCTAGTGGTACCCCTAGGAAAATCCGTAAAATTTCGTCGGATTCCGACGGAGCCATTTCTCGATGCGTTGTGACCGGCAAGCTTCCAGTAGCTTTTCCAATCAGGTTTTCCCGAATTATTGGACTCGGATCCAAAATTTCACCACTTTTTACGATTTCTCGATTCTGGTGATTTTCCCTAGTGGTACCCCTAGGGAAATCCGTAAAAATTCGTCGGATTCCGACGGAGCCAATTCTCGATGCGTTGTGACCGGCAAGCTTCCAGTAGCTGTTCCAATCAGGTTTTCCCGAATTATTGGACTCGGATCCAAAATTTCACCACTTTTTACGATTTCTCGATTCTGTTGATTTTCCCTAGTGGTACCCCTAGGGAAATCCGTAAAAATTCGTCGGATTCCGACGGAGCCAATTCTCGATGCGTTGTGACCGGCAAGCTTCCAGTAGCTGTTCCAATCAGGTTTTCCCGAATTATTGGACTCGGATCCAAAATTTCACCACTTTTTACGATTTCTCGATTCTGGTGATTTTCCCTAGTGGTACCCCGAGGGAAATCCGTAAAAATTCGTCGGATTCCGACGGAGCCAATTCTCGATGCGTTGTGACCGGCAAGCTTCCAGTAGCTGTTCCAATCAGGTTTTCCCGAATTATTGGACTCGGATCCAAAATTTCACCACTTTTTACGATTTCTCGATTCTGGTGATTTTCCCTAGTGGTACCCCTAGGGAAATCCGTAAAATTTTGTCGGATTTCGACGGAGCCATTTCTCGATGCGTTGTGACCGGCAAGCTTCCAGTAGCTATTCCAATCAGGTTTTCCCGAATTATTGGACTCGGATCCAAAATTTCACCACTTTTTACGATTTCTCGATTCTGGTGATTTTCCCTAGTGGTACCCCTAGGGAAATCCGTAAAATTTCGTCGGATTCCGACGGAGCCAATTCTCGATGCGTTGTGACCGGCAAGCTTCCAGTAGCTGTTCCAATCAGGTTTTCCCGAATTATTGGACTCGGATCCAAAATTTCACCACTTTTTACGATTTCTCGATTCTGGTGATTTTCCCTAGTGGTACCCCTATGGAAATCCGTAAAAATTCGTCGGATTCCGACGGAGCCAATTCTCGATGCGTTGTGACCGGCAAGCTTCCAGTAGCTATTCCAATCAGGTTTTCCCGAATTATTGGTCTCGGATCCAAAATTTCACCACTTTTTTACGATTTCTCGATTCTGGTGATTTTCCCTAGTGGTACCCCTAGGGAAATCCGTAAAATTTCGTCGGATTCCGACGGAGCCAATTCTCGATGCGTTGTGACCGGAAAGCTTCCAGTAGCTATTCCAATCAGGTTTTCCCGAATTATTGGACTCGGATCCAAAATTTCACCACTTTTTACGATTCTCGATTCTGGTGATTTTTCCTAGTGGTACCCCTAGGGAAATCCGTAAAAATTTCGTCGGATTCCGACGGAGCCAATTCTCGATGCGTTGTGACCGGCAAGCTTCCAGTAGCTATTCCAATCAGGTTTTCCCGAATTATTGGACTCGGATCCAAAATTTCACCACTTTTTACGATTTCTCGATTCTGGTGATTTTCCCTAGTGGTACCCCTAGGGAAATCCGTAAAAATTCGTCGGATTCCGACGGAGCCAATTCTCGATGCGTTGTGACCCGGCAAGCTTCCAGTAGCTATTCCAATCAGGTTTTCCCCGAATTATTGGACTCGGATCCAAAATTTCACCACTTTTTACGATTTCTCGATTCTGGTGATTTTCCCTAGTGGTACCCCTAGGGAAATCCGTAAAAATTCGTCGGATTCCGACGGAGCCAATTCTCGATGCGTTGTGACCGGCAAGCTTCCAGTAGCTATTCCAATCAGGTTTTCCCGAATTATTGGACTCGGATCCAAAATTTCACCACTTTTTACGATTTCTCGATTTGGTGATTTTCCCTAGTGGTACCCCTAGGGAAATCCGTAAAAATTCGTCGAATTCCGACGGAGCCAATTCTCGATGCGTTGTGACCGGCAAGCTTCCAGTAGCTATTCCAATCAGGTTTTCCCGAATTATTGGACTCGGATCCAAAATTTCACCACTTTTTACGATTTCTCGATTCTGGTGATTTTCCCTAGTGGTACCCCTAGGGAAATCCGTAAAAATTCGTCGGATTCCGACGGAGCCAATTCTCGATGCGTTGTGACCGGCAAGCTTCCAGTAGCTATTCCAATCAGGTTTTCCCGAATTATTGGACTCGGATCCAAAATTTCACCACTTTTTACGATTTCTCGATTCTGGTGATTTTCCCTAGTGGTACCCCTAGGGAAATCCGTAAAAATTCGTCGGATTCCGACGGAGCCAATTCTCGATGCGTTGTGACCGGCAAGCTTCCAGTAGCTATTCCAATCAGGTTTTCCCGAATTATTGGACTCGGATCCAAAATTTCATCAACTTTTTACGATTTCTCGATTTTAGTGATTTTCCCTAGTGGTACCCCTAGGGAAATCCGTAAAAATTCGTCGGATTCCGACGGAGCAAATTCTCGATGCGTTGTGACCGGCAAGCTTCCAGTAGCTATTCCAATCAGGTTTTCCCGAATTATTGGACTCGGATCCAAAATTTCACCACTTTTTACGATTTCTCGATTCTGGTGATTTTTCCTAGTGGGTACCCCTAGGGAAATCCGTAAAAATTCGTCGGATTCCGACGGAGCCAATTCTCGATGCGTTGTGACCGGCAAGCTTCCAGTAGCTGTTCCAATCAGGTTTTCCCGAATTATTGGACTCGGATCCAAAATTTCACCACTTTTTACGATTTCTCGATTCTGGTGATTTTCCCTAGTGGTACCCCTAGGGAAATCCGTAAAAATTCGTCGGATTCGGACGGAGCCAATTCTCGATGCGTTGTGACCGGTAAGCTTCCAGTAGCTATTCCAATCAGGTTTTCCCGAATTATTGGACTCGGATCCAAAATTTCACCACTTTTTACGATTTCTCGATTCTGGTGATTTTCCCTAGTGGTACCCCTAGGGAAATCTGTAAAAATTCGTCGGATTCCGACGGAGCCAATTCTCGATGCGTTGCGACCGGCAAGCTTCCAGTAGCTGTTCCAATCAGGTTTTCCCGAATTATTGGACTCGGATCCAAAATT